>CM050166.1:314209148-314436648 GCA_027410445.1 Discoglossus pictus | reverse complement strand
ATATATATATATATATATAATGATGTATTGTGTGTGTGTGTGAGGTGTGTGTGTAATGTGCAGTGTGTATATATATATATATATATATATATATATAATGATGTATTGTGTGTGTGTGAGGTGTGTGTGTGTAAAGTGTGTGTGTAATGTGCAGTGTGTATACATATATATATATATAATGATGTATTGTGTGTGTGTGTGTGAGGTGTGTGTGTAATGTGCAGTGTGTATACATATATATATATATATATATATAATGATGTATTGTGTGTGTGTGTGAGGTGTGTGTGTAATGTGCAGTGTGTATACATATATATATATATATAATGATGTATTGTGTGTGTGTGAGGTGTGTGTGTAATGTGCAGTGTGTATACATATATATATATATAATGATGTATTGTGTGTGTGTGTGTGTGAGGTGTGTGTGTAATGTGCAGTGTGTATACATATATATATATATAATGATGTGTTGTGTGTGTGTGAGGTGTGTGTGTAATGTGCAGTGTGTATACATATATATATATATATATATATAATGATGTGTTGTGTGTGTGTGAGGTGTGTGTGTAATGTGCAGTGTGTATACATATATATATATATATATAATGATGTGTTGTGTGTGTGTGTGAGGTGTGTGTGTAATGTGCAGTGTGTATACATATATATATATATATATAATGATGTGTTGTGTGTGTGTAATGTGCAGTGTGTATACATATATATATATATATATATATATATAATGATGTATTGTGTGTGTGTGTGAGGTGTGTGTGTAATGTGCAGTGTGTATATATATATATATATATATATAATGATGTATTGTGTGTGTGTGAGGTGTGTGTGTGAGGTGTGTGTGTAATGTGCAGTGTGTATACATATATATATATATAATGATGTGTTGTGTGTGTGTAATGTGCAGTGTGTATACATATATATATATATATAATGATGTATTGTGTGTGTGTGTGTAATGTGCAGTGTGTATACATATATATATATATATAATGATGTATTGTGTGTGTGTGTGAGGTGTGTGTGTAATGTGCAGTGTGTATACATATATATATATATATATATAATGATGTATTGTGTGTGTGTGAGGTGTGTGTGTAATGTGCAGTGTGTATACATATATATATATATATAATGATGTATTGTGTGTGTGTGAGGTGTGTGTGTAATGTGCAGTGTGTATACATATATATATATATAATGATGTATTGTGTGTGTGTGAGGTGTGTGTGTAATGTGCAGTGTGTATACATATATATATATATAATGATGTATTGTGTGTGTGTGTGAGGTGTGTGTGTAATGTGCAGTGTGTATACATATATATATATAATGATGTATTGTGTGTGTGTGTGAGGTGTGTGTGTAATGTGCAGTGTGTATACATATATATATATATATAATGATGTATTGTGTATGTCTGTGAGGTGTGTGTGTAATGTGCAGTGTGTATACATATATATATATATATATATATATATATATATATATATATATATATATATATATATATATATATATAATGATGTATTGTGTGTGTGTGTGTGAGGTGTGTGTGTAATGTGCAGTGTGTATACATATATATATATATATATATATATATATAATGATGTATTGTGTGTGTGTGTGAGGTGTGTGTGTAATGTGCAGTGTGTACATATATATATATATATATATAATGATGTATTGTGTGTGTGTGTGAGGTGTGTGTGTAATGTGCAGTGTGTATACATATATATATATATATATATATATATAATGATGTATTGTGTGTGTGTGTGTGAGGTGTGTGTGTAATGTGCAGTGTGTATATATATATATATATATATATAATGATGTATTGTGTGTGTGTGAGGTGTGTGTGTGAGGTGTGTGTGTAATGTGCAGTGTGTATACATATATATATATATATAATGATGTATTGTGTGTGTGTGTGTGAGGTGTGTGTGTAATGTGCAGTGTGTATACATATATATATATATATATATATATATAATGATGTATTGTGTGTGTGTGTGAGGTGTGTGTGTAATGTGCAGTGTGTATACATATATATATATATAATGATGTATTGTGTGTGTGTGAGGTGTGTGTGTAATGTGCAGTGTGTATACATATATATATATATAATGATGTATTGTGTGTGTGTGAGGTGTGTGTGTGTAATGTGCAGTGTGTATACATATATATATATATATATATATATATATATATATATATATATAATGATGTATTGTGTGTGTGAGGTGTGTGTGTAATGTGCAGTGTGTATACATATATATATATAATGATGTATTGTGTGTGTGTGTGAGGTGTGTGTGTAATGTGCAGTGTGTATACATATATATATATAATGATGTATTGTGTCTGTGTGTGTGAGGTGTGTGTGTAATGTGCAGTGTGTATACATATATATATATATAATGATGTATTGTGTGTGTGTGTGAGGTGTGTGTGTAATGTGCAGTGAGTATACATATATATATATATAATGATGTATTGTGTATGTCTGTGAGGTGTGTGTGTAATGTGCAGTGTGTATACATATATATATATATATATATATATATAATGATGTATTGTGTGTGTGTGAGGTGTGTGTGTAATGTGCAGTGTGTATACATATATATATATATATATATATATATATATATATATATATATATATATATATATAATGATGTATTGTGTGTGTGTGTGAGGTGTGTGTGTAATGTGCAGTGTGTATACATATATATATATAATGATGTATTGTGTGTGTGAGGTGTGTGTGTAATGTGCAGTGTGTATACATATATATATATAATGATGTATTGTGTGTGTGAGGTGTGTGTGTAATGTGCAGTGTGTATACATATATATATATATATATAATGATGTATTGTGTGTGTGTGTGTGAGGTGTGTGTGTGTAATGTGCAGTGTGTATACATATATATATATATATATATAATGATGTATTGTGTGTGTGTGTGTGTGAGGTGTGTGTGTAATGTGCAGTGTGTATACATATATATATATATAATGATGTGTTGTGTGTGTGTGAGGTGTGTGTGTAATGTGCAGTGTGTATACATATATATATATATATATATATAATGATGTGTTGTGTGTGTGTGAGGTGTGTGTGTAATGTGCAGTGTGTATACATATATATATATATATATAATGATGTGTTGTGTGTGTGTGTGAGGTGTGTGTGTAATGTGCAGTGTGTATACATATATATATATATATAATGATGTGTTGTGTGTGTGTAATGTGCAGTGTGTATACATATATATATATATATATATATAATGATGTATTGTGTGTGTGTGTGAGGTGTGTGTGTAATGTGCAGTGTGTATATATATATAATGATGTATTGTGTGTGTGTGAGGTGTGTGTGTGAGGTGTGTGTGTAATGTGCAGTGTGTATACATATATATATATATATATATAATGATGTGTTGTGTGTGTGTAATGTGCAGTGTGTATACATATATATATATATATATAATGATGTGTTGTGTGTGTGTGTGTGTAATGTGCAGTGTGTATACATATATATATATATATATATATAATGATGTATTGTGTGTGTGTGTGAGGTGTGTGTGTAATGTGCAGTGTGTATACATATATATATATATATATATAATGATGTATTGTGTGTGTGTGAGGTGTGTGTGTAATGTGCAGTGTGTATACATATATATATATATAATGATGTATTGTGTGTGTGTGAGGTGTGTGTGTAATGTGCAGTGTGTATACATATATATATATATAATGATGTATTGTGTGTGTGTGTGAGGTGTGTGTGTAATGTGCAGTGTGTATACATATATATATATAATGATGTATTGTGTGTGTGTGTGAGGTGTGTGTGTAATGTGCAGTGTGTATACATATATATATATATAATGATGTATTGTGTGTGTGTGTGAGGTGTGTGTGTAATGTGCAGTGTGTATACATATATATATATATATAATGATGTGTTGTGTGTGTGTGAGGTGTGTGTGTGTAATGTGCAGTGTGTATATATATATATATATATATATATATATATAATGATGTATTGTGTGTGTGTAATGTGCAGTGTGTATACATATATATATATAATGATGTATTGTGTGTGTGTGTGAGGTGTGTGTGTAATGTGCAGTGTGTATACATATATATATATAATGATGTATTGTGTGTGTGTGTGAGGTGTGTGTGTAATGTGCAGTGTGTATACATATATATATATAATGATGTATTGTGTGTGTGTGTGTGAGGTGTGTGTGTAATGTGCAGTGTGTATACATATATATATATATATATATATATATAATGATGTATTGTGTGTGTGTAATGTGCAGTGTGTATACATATATATATATATAATGATGTATTGTGTGTGTGTGTGAGGTGTGTGTGTAATGTGCAGTGTGTATACATATATATATATATATAATGATGTGTTGTGTGTGTGTGAGGTGTGTGTGTGTAATGTGCAGTGTGTATACATATATATATATATATATAATGATGTATTGTGTGTGTGTAATGTGCAGTGTGTATACATATATATATATATATATAATGATGTATTGTGTGTAATGTGCAGTGTGTATACATATATATATATAATGATGTATTGTGTGTGTGTGTGTGTGTGACGTGTGTGTGTAATGTGCAGTGTGTATACATATATATATATAATGATGTATTGTGTGTGTGTGTGTGAGGTGTGTGTGTAATGTGCAGTGTGTATACATATATATATATATAATGATGTATTGTGTGTGTGTGAGGTGTGTGTGTAATGTGCAGTGTGTATACATATATATATATATATATATATATATATAATGATGTGTTGTGTGTGTGTGTGAGGTGTGTGTGTAATGTGCAGTGTGTATACATATATATATATATATAATGATGTATTGTGTGTGTGTAATGTGCAGTGTGTATACATATATATATAATGATGTATTGTGTGTAATGTGCAGTGTGTATACATATATATATATATAATGATGTATTGTGTGTGTGTGTGTGTGTGTGAGGTGTGTGTGTAATGTGCAGTGTGTATACATATATATATATATAATGATGTATTGTGTATGTCTGTGAGGTGTGTGTGTAATGTGCAGTGTGTATACATATATATATATATATATATATATATATATATATATATATATATATATATATATATATAATGATGTATTGTGTGTGTGTGTGAGGTGTGTGTGTAATGTGCAGTGTGTATATATATATATAATGATGTATTGTGTGTGTGTGTGAGGTGTGTGTGTAATGTGCAGTGTGTATACATATATATATATATATATATAATGATGTATTGTGTGTGTGTGTGTAATGTGCAGTGTGTATATATATATATATATATAATGATGTATTGTGTGTGTGTGAGGTGTGTGTGTAATGTGCAGTGTGTATACATATATATATATATATAATGATGTATTGTGTGTAATGTGCAGTGTGTATACATATATATATATATAATGATGTATTGTGTGTGTGTGTGTGAGGTGTGTGTGTAATGTGCAGTGTGTATACATATATATATATATATATAATGATGTATTGTGTGTGTGTGTGTGTGAGGTGTGTGTGTAATGTGCAGTGTGTATACATATATATATATAATGATGTGTTGTGTGTGTGTGAGGTGTGTGTGTAATGTGCAGTGTGTATACATATATATATATATATATATATAATGATGTGTTGCGTGTGTGTGTGAGGTGTGTGTGTAATGTGCAGTGTGTATACATATATATATATATATATATATATATATATATATATAATGATGTGTTGTGTGTGTGTGTGAGGTGTGTGTGTAATGTGCAGTGTGTATACATATATATATATATAATGATGTGTTGTGTGTGTGTAATGTGCAGTGTGTATACATATATATATATATATATATATATATATATATATATATATATATATATATATATAATGATGTATTGTGTGTGTGTGTGAGGTGTGTGTGTAATGTGCAGTGTGTATATATATATATATATAATGATGTATTGTGTGTGTGTGAGGTGTGTGTGTAATGTGCAGTGTGTATACATATATATATATATAATGATGTGTTGTGTGTGTGTAATGTGCAGTGTGTATACATATATATATATATATATATATATAATGATGTATTGTGTGTGTGTGTGTAATGTGCAGTGTGTATACATATATATATATATATAATGATGTATTGTGTGTGTGTGTGTGAGGTGTGTGTGTAATGTGCAGTGTGTATACATATATATATATATATATATAATGATGTATTGTGTGTGTGTGAGGTGTGTGTGTAATGTGCAGTGTGTATACATATATATATATATAATGATGTATTGTGTGTGTGTGAGGTGTGTGTGTAATGTGCAGTGTGTATACATATATATATATATAATGATGTATTGTGTGTGTGTGAGGTGTGTGTGTAATGTGCAGTGTGTATACATATATATATATAATGATGTATTGTGTGTGTGTGTGAGGTGTGTGTGTAATGTGCAGTGTGTATACATATATATATATAATGATGTATTGTGTGTGTGTGTGAGGTGTGTGTGTAATGTGCAGTGTGTATACATATATATATATATATATATATATATATATATATAATGATGTGTTGTGTGTGTGTGAGGTGTGTGTGTGTAATGTCCAGTGTGTATACATATATATATATATATATAATGATGTATTGTGTGTGTGTAATGTGCAGTGTGTATACATATATATATATAATGATGTATTGTGTGTGTGTAATGTGCAGTGTGTATACATATATATATATATAATGATGTATTGTGTGTGTGTAATGTGCAGTGTGTATACATATATATATATATAATGATGTATTGTGTGTGTGTGTGTGTGAGGTGTGTGTGTAATGTGCAGTGTGTATACATATATATATATATATATATAATGATGTATTGTGTGTGTGTAATGTGCAGTGTGTATACATATATATATATATAATGATGTATTGTGTGTGTGTGTGAGGTGTGTGTGTAATGTGCAGTGTGTATACATATATATATATATATATAATGATGTGTTGTGTGTGTGTGAGGTGTGTGTGTGTAATGTGCAGTGTGTATACATATATATATATATATATAATGATGTATTGTGTGTGTGTAATGTGCAGTGTGTATACATATATATATATATATATAATGATGTATTGTGTGTAATGTGCAGTGTGTATACATATATATATATAATGATGTATTGTGTGTGTGTGTGTGACGTGTGTGTGTAATGTGCAGTGTGTATACATATATATATATAATGATGTATTGTGTGTGTGTGTGAGGTGTGTGTGTAATGTGCAGTGTGTATACATATACATATATATAATGATGTATTGTGTGTGTGTGAGGTGTGTGTGTAATGTGCAGTGTGTATACATATATATATATATATAATGATGTATTGTGTGTGTGTGAGGTGTGTGTGTAATGTGCAGTGTGTATACATATATATATATATATATATAATGATGTATTGTGTGTGTGTGAGGTGTGTGTGTGTAATGTGCAGTGTGTATACATATATATATATAATGATGTATTGTGTGTGTGTGTGAGGTGTGTGTGTAATGTGCAGTGTGTATACATATATATATATATAATGATGTATTGTGTGTGTGTGTGAGGTGTGTGTGTAATGTGCAGTGTGTATACATATATATATATATATATAATGATGTATTGTGTGTGTGTGTAATGTGCAGTGTGTATACATATATATATATATATAATGATGTATTGTGTGTAATGTGCAGTGTGTATACATATATATATATATAATGATGTATTGTGTGTGTGTGTGAGGTGTGTGTGTAATGTGCAGTGTGTATACATATATATATATATATAATGATGTATTGTGTATGTCTGTGAGGTGTGTGTGTAATGTGCAGTGTGTATACATATATATATATATATATATATATATATATATATATAATGATGTATTGTGTGTGTGTGTGTGTGTGAGGTGTGTGTGTAATGTGCAGTGTGTATAAATATATATATATATATATATATATATATATATATATATATATATATATATAATGATGTATTGTGTGTGTGTGTGAGGTGTGTGTGTAATGTGCAGTGTGTATATATATATATAATGATGTATTGTGTGAGGTGTGTGTGTAATGTGCAGTGTGTATACATATATATATATATATATATAATGATGTATTGTGTGTGTGTGTGTGAGGTGTGTGTGTAATGTGCAGTGTGTATATATATATCACATATTATAATTGTCCTGCTACGAGTCGTCGTCACGCTGTTTGGGCTCGCCGTTAAACCGTAGTACAGTAGCGGGCTTAGCGATGAGCGCCGCAGGCGCTCATCGCCGGGCGAGCCTCGCGCAGCGAGGCGAGCCGTTACACTGTTAAACCATAGCACTTTGGCAATGAGCGCCACAGGCGCTCATTGCAGGCGAGCCTCGCGTAGCGAGGCGAGCCGTTAATATGGAGCACTTTGGCAATGAGCGTAGCGAGGCGAGCCGTTAATACGGAGCACTTTGCCAATCAGCGTTAATACGCAGAACAAAAATACGGCCGCAACTCGCGAACAGGAAAAAAAAATACAATCACAATAAATACACACAGCACATACATAAAAAGCTTACCGACAGCAAGAGGGAGCATCCACGACCTCAAAAAAACAAGTTACACCTTCATTTTATTAAAAATAAAACAGTTTAGACACTAAAAAAGTCTCGAAGCGAGAGAAAAAATGGCGGCCGAAAAAAACGAAAACGAGGCTACAGCACTATAACCACGGAAAACACGTACGGATAATCCGATAAGACGCATACTACACATTACCGCCCATTAAATCACGTACGGATTATCCGCTAAGACGCATAACACACATTACCCGCCATTTTACGATAATGCGGAACTAAAGTACTACGCTAACGGTTTCAGCTCGCTCACGCACACTATTACACTGCACACGTTCTAAACGCTTACACAGCACCTCCACACCACCAATGCTGCTGCAACATCACTACAGATTGCCAGCTCTTAAACACAATGCATACAAATTGGTAAAGTATAGTCATTCATTAATTATTTATTATTTTAACTTATATATTTCAGTAGTACACACAAAACACCATTAGCTACCTTACAATTCCATATGTATATTAATAACTATACAACTTTCCAAACATTTTTTGCCCCGTTAATACGGAGCACTTTGGCAATGAGCGCCGCAGGCGCTCATTGCAGGCGAGCCTCGCTTAGCGAGGCGAGCCGTTAATACGGACCCCTTTTTTTATGGAGCAAAGTGCTCCATATGTATATTAATAACTATACAACTTTCCAAACATACACATCTCATTGCCGTCATTTTTTGACGGGCAATACGCTAGTGAAAAAATATTAATTATTGGTTTGATTTAGAAAAATATTCCAGAACAATTTGGTTGTGAATATTTACATAGTATTTGAGATTGAAAAAAAAGACTTTTAGTCCATCAAATTCAACATTATTATATCTACAGTAGACTTTCAGCTAACCGGCACCCATGGGGATTTGTAGATGCAGGGTAAATGTAGTTTCTGGTTGCTTTAAAGTTACTATTAAATGAGGCCTAGATTAGCTGCACATACAGGATGCTCTGCTGTGTATATTTGTCAGTGAGGGCTGTCTAGCAGCAGCAGCTTTCACTCCTCACTTACACACAGGTATATTTAGCTAGACGGTGTGGTGCTGACCGGGGGAATGTAACACCAACATTACACTTGCTCAGTCGCTCACGTCTGCTTCCAGGTCAAAGTGAATTGCAGACACATACAGTGGATGAAATCTAGGTAAATGTAAGCATTTGTGGCATGACAACCTCACTCCTGGCATTTGTTGAGCCCTGTAAATTTGAATTTTTATTAAAGTACAGTATTCACATTTTTTTCTGGTTGCTTGAGAGTTTTGGTTGACTGAGTCTACTGTATGTGGATTAATTGCAAATTATTACTTGATTTACTCAGGTAGTGTATGGAGAGGATATACTGTAGTTGTATTACAGCTATTAAACTCTGTTTATGTGCCTGTGGGTTATCTGCAACACATGTCATAAAGTTTTAAGGAGATATCAATAACTATTATAAAATAAAAAGGAGGTGCAACATTTGGAAAATGTCAGTTTAACCTAAATGTCAACTTGAAATAACATATTTTAAAATTCAGAATGGTTTAATGATATGTAGTACAAAGCCTGACCTGTTTCACAAATCTTGTACAAAATTCAGTGGCTACGCATATTTTTTAATGTTTTGAGTGCCACCACAACATCCGCTCTGGACATAAAAAATATAACCACAGCATTGTAGTATGGCTTCATCTAAGAATATAAGGTCTTGAGCTAAAACTTTACAAATAATTTGTTTTATTTTTCAAACAATCAAAGATTGTCTCTCAGCAGCATGTGAAGAAATGATGTTGAGATTGTAAGTGGCTAATATATCTACTACCAATAGAAACAATGTATGCATGAGCAACTGGGAGCTGACCTTTATAGGGACTGTTTGCAAAGATTGAGTGATATGCAAACAAATAGTTTATTTTAAAAACAGGGAACCTTCTATATCCCTTTAATATTATTTAGACAAGTAACAAACTGCTTACTCTGCACTGAAAATAAAATGATATGGTTTTCATTGGGCATCAGTATGACATCACATTAGATCACTATGATGTATTTTTTGGCAATGCATTTATTACATTATATTTTCAATTTAGTCATGACGTAATGAAAACACTTTGACATATAATGCCAGAAACAATGTACATAACTAAAAAAGAAGATACAAAATAAAAATGATAGCCTACTGACTTACACTCACATTTGAGGTTTATTTATTATTAAACTAATAATGCTCAGTTCATGAGGTGGCCATATTCATGGACAGCAATCTGAATTCATTTTGAGGTACATGTTATAAAATAGTTTTTATAAATGTACAAAAAATACATATACATTTGTTAAAATATAGACAGTCAGTATCCCTGTTATTGTTGTTATTTGTGTGCATTTCATTGACACAATAATTGGGTTATTTCATGCACATGTGATTTGGCAGTGCATTGTATTTTTATAGTACATTCACCTGGATAGCGCCTAGAATTTGCTTTTGAAATGCCCCCATGGCTAAAAGTAGTTACCAAATCTGCCATCAGGAAGCCCAAACATGTCAAGGATGAAGATTAACCATTTATAGCTCAGCACCGGTGACTTAGTAATAACTGAAAAACTGATTAGTACAAATGTAGTCAAGTAGGGACATTTTGCAGGTTTTTTGACAGAACCATTAGTCTAGCTTTAAAGAGCTACACATGTCACTAGTTATTCTCTCCACCTTCAAATAGGTGTATAAATGAATGTGGAAATAGTTTTCTCTTTTGAAATTGCTGCATTGCGGGCTTTTAGGCATTTGAATTTCTTCCAGCACTGTATATGTAAAATGAGGCTACGCCAATCAATGAATCTAGATGTAGGGTTTAGTAATACATTTGTTGCTCTTGCTCAGATAAATCAGTGGAGCAACAGTTTGCACTGTAACATTTCCTAATTGAGAGACATATAGAAAGCTCTAATTGCTAGACTTTGCAGCAGCGAGTGTGATCAAGACTCAGTCCTGATTTTCGAACTTCAAATGCTGTACATAGGTCTTGATGAGTTCAATGTTCTCTTTACACATGCCTAGATTTACATGGTTTTGTAATATTTATTGCAAATAATTAAATATGTTAAAACAAATTTAAATAAATATAGTTAGATTCCAGGGGGTCAGAATTATCTAATTAAAATGTCTAATTTTGAACATGTTTGAAAGCGATTTACACTGCGAGCTACAATTCAGTGTGTTCATTATAAAATGGTTCATTTACATGAAATCACTTTTATTTCTAGCAATGTTGCTGTTCATTATATTTCTACAATCCCCTGCATCATAGACAGCAGTGCCTTAAAAATAAGCATTTATTGAAGGCTTGTGTACTTGTTTTTACAAAATGATACTTGTGTTCTAAAGAAAATAATTTTTTTAGATTAATAATAATTCAAAAATACTTTGCAGGACCTATTCCCTAAAACACATAATAACTAGTCTTTGCCAAAAGTCAAGATTATAAAAAAATATAAAAAAGGTTCACCTCTCTCTCCACCCACAGTCTCTGTCTCCTACTCATTCCCCTTTCTCCCCATCATTCTCCTTTCCATTAGCTTTCTTCCCTTGCCCACCCCCTCACTCCTCCTACCACCTCTCCATGCCCTTGATTTCTCACCTACTTATTCTACTCTTTCTATGCTCTTGATCCCCTCTATCCTTTTGCTCATCTGTCTCCCCACCCAATTTATCCCTGATCTTTCCTTTGACCATTTTGCCCCAACCTCATCTCCACTTTACTTCTCTACTTTCACTCCCATCCCTCATTCCTCAATAAAATTCACATAATTCCCTCCCTTTGTATGCCCCTTACAAATCTCCCTTCTCATTTCCCTCCACTCATATGCTATTTATTTCTTCCTCCTTATCCCTTCATATCCACCTCACCATCTTAATCCCCTCTATCCCACCCACATCTTCTCCATCATAATCTCACTTTGACCTCCTCTCCTCCATTATCATCTCCCTTTTACCCTTCTTCTCCTGCTCCTGTCCCTCATTCCTCCATCAAATTCCCCTCATGTTACCCCCTCAAATCTCTCTGGACATACCCCCCCTCATATCTCTATTTAGCTCCTCTTTATTGCCCCTTTATACCCTTTCTCTCCATTCCATTATCCCCTCCTCCACCTTCATATATTCTTTGACCACCTCTTCTCCACTTTCCTCCCATTAAGACATATACTCATATGCATTCAGAATGCTGTCATCCAATCAACTGCGAGGATTCCATTTCATCAGAAAGGAATGGAGTTATCTGCAGAGAGATGAATTCTTGTTAGAAAACCAGTGCTGTATCAACTTTACTGACTGAACTTAACTGACGAAATGCAAATTTTTATAATAATATTAAACATGTTTTAGCAGTGACACTGTGTCAGTTTAAAAAAAAAACTATACCTGAGGAGTAGGATTGGAGAAAAGAAGGCACCATAGGAGGAAATACTAAAAGACAAAAAACTTAATTTGATTAAGGAACGATATCATTATTGTTCAAATATGTATTCCATTCAACCGGAATGACTAGCAGATTGGAGCAAAAATGGTGTGTCCGAGATCAGTTATTGGACTAGATTCACTAAAACTGTAGAGGTTTTCCAAGACTTATCTAAGAGATTGCACAGCCTTAGAGAATCTAAATGGTTAAAACAAAACAACACAAGAGAAAACTGATTTGGAAAGCTTAACATCAAAATTTGTATCATTATTATTTGTATTATTATTATTATTATTATTATTATTATTATTATTATCCAGGTATTGTAGTTGAACATCCAGGAAAAACATATCTCATTAGTGTTTAACACTACTAATACCATCTAATAACATTGGTCAGGTAAATTTATTAGTGACAAAATGTATTTGTTTATTTCATAGACAGTGACAATTAAAACCATTTAAAAACATAATTGTTAAAAACGTGTCAATACACCTTTGAAAATAATGGTAGGATCTGATTAGTGCCAAATATATTAGTGCCCTTTTTCCATATTGACACTATTGTATTACTAGCGACTTGCCTATCAAAAAATGACAGCAAGAAAATTGTAAGCCAGGGAATGCTGTTTGCCACACAATGTAAGGCTTTTGGTTCTCTGAGTACCTTGGGCGCTCATTGTGAGCCTCGCACTGAGCGCCTTCTGGGCTCATTGCGTGGCTTACAATGAGTGCCTTTCTCCATGGTGTATTTTTGGTTTGTGAGCTCCTTTGGTGCTCATTGCAAGCCTCGCACTGAGCGCCTTTGGCGCTCATTGCGAGCCTCTACCCTTGTATAGTTTTGGTAGTCTGAGCACCTTTGGCACTTTTTGCAAGCCTGCGCTGAGCGCCCTCTGTGTACTTTTGGTTCTCTGTGCGTTCATTGTGAGCCCCGTGCTAATCTCATTCAGTGGCGCTCATTGCGAGTCTCTTCTCTGCTATTTGTATTTTTTATATATATATATTTTTAATAATAATTCATGAAATAATTAATTAATAAATTAATGTACTTTACCTATTTGTAATTAATATATCCAGCAATCAATATCCTGAAGGGCTAACAATCCCTTTTGATGTTGGTGGAGCATACAATGTACATTTTGACTATTGCTGAGCTGAGGAGAAAGTGTCAGCAATGTGACAAGTGTGCAGCATAAATAGGCTGCGTGTGTGAGGCCAAACCATTTCTGTAGTTGTGTAAAGTGGCATTTTATAATAGTAATGTTATTAGTTTTAAGTTAGTGTTGTAAAATGGTGGCGATTGTGTATGTGTTACGCGGGTCAGGATCATTTTCCGTCCTTCCTAATAGTGTATTTTGTACCTCGTACGTTCCTGGTTAAGAGTCATATGTGCCTGGCGGTGTTTTGTGTGGCGAGGGGTCATGTAACCTGTTTTTTTTTTTTTTTGGTGGCCTTTTTTTTTGTTGCTTAAGCGATTTTTGAATGGCGAAACTCTTCAAATTCTACTTAAATTTGTGTGCAACCTCACTTTCAGACGTCCTAGCTTTCCCCTCCGTGCTGTGTGTGAGGTTTTTTGTGTGTGTGTGGGTTTTTTGTGTGTGCGTTTTTCATGGTTTTGGATGTGCACGGATCGGCCGTTAACTTCTTATTTTTTGGAGCTTGTATTATTATTTTTTTCAAAGTGCTGCGGGTCGTATTATTTTTATTCTAAGTGCGGGTTTCCATTGCAAAGTGTTACGGGCCGTAATATTTGTAGGCGATTTTTACAAAGTGCTACGGGTCTCGCACTGTGAATTGTGTAATTGAGCGTTGTGTTGATCTGTAGTCCCGCGGTTCGTAGGTAAGATGCTTAAGTCGTGTGTGTGGTCGTAGGGATGAGCGCCTAAGGTGCTCATCTCCCCCAGTGCAGTGAACGCCTTTGGCGCTCCCTGCCTAAGTCCTACGGGGTCATAGGGATGAGTGCCTACGGCGCTCATCTCCACCAGCGCAAGGAGCACCTTTGGCGCTCCTTGCCTGCTCGCAACCGATTTCGGCAAGCCCGCTCTGCTGAGAACTGTGTATGTGATATTCTTACTGCCTTCCAAAAGAAGTGAAATTCTATGTGGGCTCTGGATCCTTAAAATGTCATGAGAATAACAGAGTTTGAATACACAATTTTATATACATACAAGTAGAGATGTTGCGAACAGTTCGCCCGTGGACTATTCGCGGCAATTTTGGCATGTTCGTGTTCGCATCGGACGGCGAACCCATGCGCTTTTGGGTTCGCCCCTATTCTTTATCATTGAGGAAACTTTGACCCTGCACCTCACAGTCATCAGAGACATTCCAGCCAATCAGCAGCATACACTCCCTTCCAGGGCCTTCCATCTGAAGGACAGCATACATTTTAGAATCATTCTGAAGCTGCATTCGTTGTGAGAGGACAGATAGTGTAGCTGCTGGAGATTTAATAGGGAAATAGATAGCCAGGCTGTGTATTTAGCTTCCACTACAGATCTGAAGGACTCATCTGATATCTGCTGCAAGGACAGCAACCCAAAAAGCTCCTTTTAGGGCTAGAACATCATTTATTTTATTTTATAATTTTTTTCTGTGTAATCTAATTGCATATGCCCACCTGCCAGCCTGTGTGTGAAGCCTATTGCATCTACTCTGCCAACTTTTGCCAGTGCACAGTGACACTCATATCTGGTGCAACCGTAGTGTACAGTGACATAAAACAACACTTTTTTGACTGTAATCGATTGAATATCAGTTGCCTGCCTACAGGCGTGTGTGTGAGGCCTACAGCGCCTACTCTGCCAACTTTTGCCAGTGCACAGTGACACTCATATCAGTTGGCACCTTAGATTGCACGTGCAGTGCCCCAAATTTGAAGTAGGAGGTCCGACCAAGCATCTTTTTCCATCTCCCTGTTCCAAAAATCAATGCCATATACACGTCCCCTAATAGTGGACGTCGCAGGGATTAAACCGATAGGAATAGTACTACTTAACAGTACACACCTTATAATAACGCAGACAGGGGCAACGCAGAGAGAGGAGTCTGAAGAAGAGGAGTCAGAGGAGGAAGGTGGCTTTGAGGAGGTGGAAGACCAAACACAGCAGGCGTCCCAGGGGGCTTGTTGTCACCTCTCGGGGACCCTTGGTGGCTGGGTGGAGGAAGAGACCTTCAATGACATCAGTGAGGACAAGGAATGGGACATGGCTAGCTTGGTATCCAACCTTGTGCAAATGGGGAGTTTGCGGTTGTGCAAAGGGACTGTTTGCGGTTGTGCAAAGGGACTGTTTGCGGTTGTGCAAAGGGACTGTTTGCGGTTGTTTGCGGTGCATTAAAAGGGGAGATTGGTCTGTTACTGTGAGCGGGTGTAACCCTTACACTACCTGATCGATATAACATCATACCTGATGTTTTAAAGCATGTTATTCCAAACAATTTAGCAATGTTAGGTGATTTATGCCCTTTATGGCTTAAAACCAGAATCTGCATCAACTGTAATTTTCCGTGGGAGTTTTGCCATGGATCCCCCTCCGGCATGCCACAGTCCAGGTGTTAGTCCCCTTGAAACAACTTTCCCATCACTATTGTGGCCAGAAAGAGTCCCTGTGGGTTTTGAAATTCGCCTGCCCATTGAAGTCTCTGGCGGTTCGCCGGGTTCGCCCGTTGGCGAACATTTGATTGAAGTTCGCGTCCGATGTTCGCGAACCGAAAATTTGATGTTCGCGACATCACTACATACAAGTACTTGTATTGATCTTAATATATGAAAAACTATTTATGAATGGCAATAGTTTATGAATGGAACAGCAGTATGACAACAAGTTATTTTCAAGATAAAACAATAAAGCTTACCTTGTGGGAAAATAATCCCCACAACTAAAGGGTAAAGTTAAAATAATAACTCAGTTAAAATAATTAGTATCAAATCTGACTATACAAAATTCATTATCATACAAAATCTACTTTAGTATGCATATAATCCCCACTTTTTAAATAGGAATTTGAAAGTGCTAAGAAAATCAGAAAGTTGGGTATACAGTACATTTTCCCATATAGAAATGTGTCTTGTACATTGAGGTGCAAAATAACACTTCATTGAAGTGAAGGAAATTGAAAAAAGGTGGAAAACGAGTATGAGAATAACTAAGCCAATAAAACTTTGCATAAAATTTGACTGTATCATGAAAGAAATTGTATAAATTTTGTGAAAATTTGCACAAAGCTTTATGTATTAGAACTGTCAACTCGTTAAGGCTTTGTGAATAACCCCAAAAAAGGCCTATGCAATGGCAGAAAACGTATAATTGCACCAAGTTTAAAAGAAAGCATGGGAACAGTGAACTCATTAAAACTATGACAATAAATTACAAAGTATGGTATAAAAGGACAATTTGCACATCATTCAGATACAATAAAATATTGTAACTTTGGAGTGATTAATGTAACTTTTGTTTGTATGGTGTAATTGTTGGCTCAATGGTCTTTTAGACACCAGGGCCCTCATTCAATTGCAATTTGGCCAATTGAATAGGGCTCTAAATAAGCACATAACATATTTTTTTAAAGAAGTTTTTAGTTAGTAAACATCTATCCAAAAGCAAGGTTTTCACTAACTAAAAACTTCTGTAAAAAAAATATGCTATGTGCTTATTTAGAGGCCTATTCAATTGGCCAAATCGCTATTAAATGAGAGCCCAGTTATTTAAGAGCCATTTTAAGGATCCACTGGCCACATAGAATTGCACTTCTTTTAGAACATACATACATTAGTGTCAATAGGGGAACAGGACAGTAATACATCTGGGACTAATCAGATAGTGTATCCTACCATTATTGCCAAAAGCATATTGTTTTTAACTTTTATGTTTTTAAATGGTTTTAATCATCACTGTCTATGAAATAAATTAATACATTTTGTCACTAATAAATTAACCTGACCAATGTTATTATCCAGGTATGTATAATCTTGCATGTTTTAAATTCATATATGAACATATATAAGGAAAAATAATTTTTATGATAAAATGGGTTACTTTATTGAAACTAGGGTAACAACGGCGTAATTAAAAACACATATAAAAAATCCAGGATTGGAAAAAAGTTAAAAATAGAGGCTAAATTGTGTGAGATAAATTAACCACTTGGGTAATGTATTGTTTTTACTCTTTAATAGAGGGGTAATTTTATCTCTTTCTGTTGCTTGTGTGTCAGGATATGGATGGTAAAACCTGGTGTGTGGTCCTCCTGATGTAGTCCTTAAAGGAATATATCACAATTCCTACTAACCTTTAAACAGTGTAAAGGGAAAAAACGATCACAGAAATAAAAGCAGGGAGATTTCACTGGGTAGTACCCCCAGCACTATCTGTATAACTATGACCTCTTATAATGACTGAGTGGGTCAATGCTGTAAAGTGCTATATCTATGGAAGGTGTGATAGCTTTTATCTTTATCTGAGTTTTTACCAGTATATGGTTGATAAACTCTTTCTTGATTTTAGAATACAGATAGCTCACCTGTTTGATAGGTGTTTATGTTCTAGATCTTATCTCTTATATAGATCCCTACTGGGAAATTGCAGCCATCATATAAGTTCCCTATGGGCTCTCACAAGTCAGACTGCCTTAATATAAGCAAACTGCCTGTTAATACAGAGTCTGTGCTCTAACAGTAATTGATCCCTCCATATCAGCACTTATACGACCTTTCTCTCATTTGGATAAGGACAGGGAGGGTAACCATACACACTACACACATGCACTCAGAAATGAAAACGCCAGTGTGCCCTGAACGTAGGGACAGGCTGCGTCATCAAAAGGCTTTGAAACACCTATCAAACAGGTGAGCTATCTGTATTCTAAAATCAAGAAAGAGTTTATTAACCATATATTGGTAAAAACTCAGATAAAGATAAAAGCTATCACACCTTCCATAGATATAGCACTTTACAGCATTGACCCACTCAGTCATTATAAGAGGTCACAGTTATACAGATAGTGCTGGGGGTACTACCCAGTGAAATCTCCCTGCTTTTATTTCTGTGATCGTTTTTTCCCTTTACACTGTTTAAAGGTTATAGTAGGAATTGTGATATATTCCTTTAAAGACTACATCAGGAGGACCACACACCAGGTTTTACCATCCATATCCTGACACACAAGCAACAGAAAGAGATACAATTACCCCTCTATTAAAGAGTAAAAACAATACATTACCCAAGTGGTTAATTTATCTCACACAATTTAGCCTCTATTTTTAACTTTTTTCCAATCCTGGATTTTTTATATGTGTTTTTAATTACGCCGTTGTTACCCTAGTTTCAATAAAGTAACCCATTTTATCATAAAAATTATTTTTCCTTATATATGTTCATATATAAATTAGACATTTGGTAGTAGATACCATAGGAGCTAGCATTCCCGAGTTTTCACTCTATGTTTTAAATTCCCAGTAATAAATTGTTTGGTTATAACACAATTTTAAATCTATAATTGACAAACATAAAGGACTCATTGTAGACACATTTCGATATTTTGTATATTATTTAAACATATTAACATCATTATCAGTAATAAAGAGTTACATGGTCTTGTCAAAAGTGCCTATTGTTTATCAAATACAAAATAGATTGCTAGTGATTGAGATATAGGTGAGTACTCCTATGGGTTTTGGCATTAAATAAACTTCCTCAGGGATTTTAGAGAATCTAGCCCATTATATATTTAAACCATATCATACTGATTTCATTGTACTGGTTTTTTTTTTGAACAAACTTGTTTAATGTTCTGGATTTGGTGCAATTTTCAAATCATCTACAAATTGTGAAAAGCGCTTTAATAATTGGAGACTCAAGCTTAAACTGCTTCTATCTAGGGGTGAATCTACCAGTGGTGCTGATTGTGCAGAGGAGTGCCCTCCTCTGACCCTCCCACCCCGGCCCAACCCACCATGGCCCCCCTAGCCTGAAATTTGTTTGTGCCTTTTTAAAAAAGAGCAATTCTACTGAAACACCAACAGGTAGCAGTGTGGAGCAGTTCAGCATGCTTAGGATGTGTATCAGGGTAGAAGGTAAGAGAGCAAGGGCTGAAAAGTGGCAGCAAAGTACAGGGGGATAGGTTCTGTGAGGGTGGAATATAGAAGATGGGGATGAGTGCTATGTGAGGAGGGTACTCAGAAGGGTTGGGTACTGTGTGGGAATGGAACCTGAGAACAGCTGCTGACAAGAACGAGGTGCTATATAGGGATGGATGCTAAGAGAGATAGCTGCTGTGTGGGGTGATTTTTGTACATATATATATATACTAGCGACTTGCCCGTCAAAAAATGACGGCAATGTGATGTATATGTTTGTCAAGTTGTTTAGTTATTAACATATATTTTTGACACTTGTAAGTATTTTAATATGAACGTGTATTTTTGTAAAATGTTGATGTAATGGTTTTTTAAAATGTAATTTGTATCTGAAGAATTCTTAACTTTAATATACATTGAATGAATAGGAAAGCAAAAAGTAAAAAGCCTTCTTTAAACGTCGCAAATTTTAACATGAAGTTTAAAATATATGTAAGCAATAACCTTCAAAGTATATATTTTTAAACTTGAACTTTATTTTTTATGTAAGTTTAGAAGTTGACAAAACATTGTTATAATTTTGAACATTATAAACAGGAACATAGTGAATACATTTTGTAACCTAATTTTTTATTAAAAGTATTAACATTTGAATGTAAAAACAATTGACCTTTAAATTAATCAGTATTAAAATTCAATTTCTATCACAATAATTGTTAACTTGAATATACATTGAATGTAGAGGAAGGCATACAGTAAAACTCTTCTTAAAACGTACGTAATTAAAGTAATTCATTACTGAGCACATAAACTGGCGATAAACATTAATGTAGGTAGTAATCTTAAGATAACAGACAATATTTACATTGTGACTTAAAAGGTGCTTGACCTCTTAACATCCACTTTGTAATGTGTTGAATGAAATAACTTGAAAATATATTTTTTAAACTTGTAACATTAGAAACATTAACATAGTGACTTTACATTTTAACATAATTTTTACTAACAATGCAAGGCAAGTATTTTGTGAGGTGAATCATTCATAAACAGTACTTCCCTTAATTATGATTGAATTAAACAACCAATTGTTATGTATTTTGGAATGCTTTTAAAAAATGTTGGCATCTTTAATTTGTATCCTTCAAAGTTATAGTACTTCATAGTAGACAATGTTTTTAGTAAAAATACGTCCATCTTCTGATAAATCACCTTGACTTTCATTGTTTTCAATGTAAACTTTAATAGCCTGTGGATTTTTGCACCGTGACAACGCAACGTACAATTGACCATGTGCAAAAACTGGTTCTTCCAAGAAAATACCCACAGATTTGAAAGTTTGACCTTGTGATTTATTAATGGTCATGGCAAATGCCATAATAATGGGAAATTGTCTTCTATGAAGTATAAAAGGGAGACTACTTTCACTTGGTGCTAAATCTATTCTTGGTATGAAAACTCTCTCTCCTTTATGGGTCCCAGTTAAAATTTCCGCATCTACAAAATAGTCCTTTAATTGTTGAACAATTAATCTTGTGCCATTGCATAGGCCTTTTTTGGGGTTCATATTTCGCAGTAACATGATAATTGCACCTTTCTTTAGCTGCAAAATATGTGGTGGCATTCCAGAAGGAGTTAAAGAGTTTATGAATTCAGTTGAAAAGTTTGCCTGACTTTCATTGTCATCAGCAAGAACAGAATCAGCACTGTGATAATTTCTTTGTTGTGCATTAATTTTTTTTAAGATTTCATTATTGAGTATTAATGCATCTTTATTTTTACACGTCAGTATAACTTGGTTGGCAAGCTCGGAATATTCTTCGTTATTTATGCTCCCTTCAAATATAGCCGATATAATATCTTGTTGACAAATCATATGAGGTGGGATCTCTACAGTGTCGTCAGGTAAATGTAGTATTTTTTCTGTTCTTCCTTCTCCAATTTTAATAAGCCAATCATTGAAATCAGTTTGGCCTTCTGATCTCATATTTTGTTGCAGTTGAAGATGGGTAAAATGTTTCCATAGTGTACTTGACTTTATACATGTTTCGATAATGTCAGTTCGATTTCCATGTACAACGACAGGTAATGTTTGTCTAAAATCGCCACCCAACAACATTACCTTTCCACCAAATGGAAAAATATTATCCATGACTTCACGAAGCAAACGGTCAATACATTGGAGGGCATAACATGACATCATTGTGGCCTCATCTATTATAATTAATTTACATTTCTTCAATTTCTTTGCTTGTAAGGATGTCATGCGAATATCTGACACAGAATTTTCTAAAATAGGCACTGGCAGTTAAAATCCACTATGAACAGTTCTTCCACCTTCTAATAAAAGTGCAGCAATTCCAGTAGTGGCAAACGCCATTGCTATTTTTCCTTTTGCTCGTACTGAACTCATTAATAAATTGTACAAATATGTTTTTCCTGATCTGCCAGGTCCATCAAGATAGAAATAACGCTCTGTCACCATGTCATCATCTAAAGCATTTTTAATGGCATGAAATGCTTGCAATTGTAGTGTATTTAAAGTTGCAAGTCTTTCTTCTGTTCTTTCTGCTTGTAGTTGAATGTCATAGTCTTCAAAGTTAATGTCATCTATAAGTTCTGTATCAGGCAAATTAAAACTTGCACAACTTAATCCATGAGTTAAAAAGACTTCTTGGATTTCCAATAACGCTTTTAAGTGTGCAATGGGTTCATTGTATCGTCGCATAAAGTCTTCAGCCATATTACTTTTAAAAGTCTCCCACAAAGCTAATGCATTTGGAGCATTTGAGAAGATACAAATAAAAGCAAATTGTTCTCTCATCTGTCGTGGCATTTGACATTGTGCTGCTTCTTCTAAACATCTTTCCCACTCTGTATCATCAGCGAGTAAGTTTCTATGTCTTGCAGCTAAATGGAAGGATTTATATACAATGTCATTAACAGTTCCTAATTGTTTAAAACTTTGTGCTCCTGGAACATTTAAAAGTAATATCTGTAAGCAAAAACGTTCAACATCTCTTGGACTGACTGTGTAAATTCTTGGAATAATTTTATTGCCTCTGGTTTTTCTTGGTCTCCATAATCCATTCACAAAAACATAGTGATATGGAATTTCAATATATAAGTATTGTGTTGCTTCAGCATCAGTGGAATTTAATGCAAACCATGCAGTTAGTGTAGTGTGACGATCTTCACTTTGGGCCAATGCATTCATTTCATTTCCAGCATGGAAATAGACTAAATGTCGTTGTGGCAAATGTACTGCTAACCTATATACTGCATGTGATCTATCATGCATTTCAAATTTTAAAAGCCGCCACATAGCTTCTGGCGCACTGACATAGCGAGCATCTACATGAGATGCAAGTTCATCATGTACTAACTCACTACTTTCAGGGTTGTCTGCACTTTTGACGACTACAGTAGCTGCATCATAACCTTTGTAAATATATTTGTAGACATATTTAATGGATTTGATGGAAGTGCAGGCTTCTACGTTGATGTGGGCGTTGTACTTCATGAGTAAATGTGGATTGTAGGGTACTACATATCTATTGTCCACTTTTTTTCCACGAATAATGGCACTATCTCCTTCTCTTCTTTTATAAAGTGGATATCCATCACAATTTGCATAGGTTTTGTCTCTATAATCTTTTGGAAATTCTTTGGAACATTTATTATTTTCCATACATGGTGATTGTGGATTAAGGTCACCACAGGGTCCATGAATCATGCGATGAGTAACAATCTCATATAGTCTACCATATAGTTCTGGATCTGGTAGTTCAGCAACAATGACTGCATCCACTTTGTCCGAAGTATCTAATTTATCTTTTTCTTGAAGTATTATTAGAAGATGTGCATGTGCAAGGCCTCTTTTTTTAAATTCAATGGTATATACATAAGCAAGACATTTGCCAAATAACTGATTTATAGTGAAGTCACGTATTAATTCATTTAATTTAATCTTAAAAACTCTGGCTACTAAATCTGGTCGATCTGAAGTAGATTTAGTGTAATTTCTGGCCATTGTGGATTACATGTAAATGTCACAAATAAATCGGGTTTGCCAAATTTAGTGACAATAGCCATAGCATCATTGTATCTTTCTCTCATATTCCGAGGAGATCCTTGAAAGGAAGATGGTAAAATGATGGCTTTGCTAGCTGTCATGTCTGTGCTTGTAGCCACGTCAGCAACATAGTCCATTAATCCAGAATATTGTTCTACACGGAGTTCATCGTGTTGATATTTGATAAAGTTTAAATTATTTGCCTCAACTTGCAAATATGAATCAATAATCCATTGTTGTGTTAGTTTCCCACCACATAAAATTGGATTAAATACATTGCGAATGGCAATTTGAGCTACTTTAAATTCAAGCATAGAAACATTATTTCTGATTCTGGCTTTAGCATTTGGGCACCTGGGAAGAGTTAATTTTGGTTGCCAACCTGCTTCTCCGTGTGAGAAAAAGATGGGATATGTCATTGGATCTAAATTTGGACTTAAGATACTCATATTAATAAACGGTTGCTCCTCATTTCTAGGATATATTCGAATGTCTCTTTGAAATGGTGGTTCTCCTTAATCATTCTGAAACACCATTGCAACCTCATTTGATGTTGGCAAGTTATAACGACGTTTATCAGTATGTCTGTCTCTTTTAAGCACCATATTAACCTTCGGCATTGGTAATTGATGTGTTTGTGCATGAAGTAGTTGTTCATTTTCTACTTCTGCCAATTTTTTATAAGCTTTACTGTAGGGATTGTTGTCCATAATGTTATTTAGCTCTATGAATACACTGGGTAAGCATTTTTTATTTTCTTCCATCTGCATACGTTGGTCAACAGCTTCCATTGTATCTAGGACAGATAGTTGAGCAAATTTTCTTTTATTTCCCTACTCTGGATGTAAATGGGAAGTGCGATGATAAATTTGTCCTTGGACTTTAAAACAGTAAGGACCATGTCCTGGTACATTTGCAGCTAATGTTGCCCCCATGGATGCAAAGGATATGGCACTATTGTAGGATCTTATGTTTGTTTTAAAATTTTTGTAGTTTGGAAAAGTAGATTCAGTCATAATGTTTTGTAAATAGAGAGGAAATTGTTTCCTTTCTGGAAGTTTGAACTTGCCTTTTTGACAGCAACTAATAAATTGGCCATCTCTGGGTCTCTCCTGGTTAAAATAATAAGCCTCACAAAACTGACATTGAGTAGTCATGTCCCCACAACTATGAACCTCTACTGCTAAAGACTTGAGGAGAGGACAATTTGCAAAGCATATAGGATTTTGACTTTCATATTCATCAGGTAAAATGTCATATAATGTTTCAACAACAGGTTGTAAATGTTTTGTTTTTTTTCGTTGCTTTTCTTGGTATATGTTGTATTGTTTGAGGTAAAATGTCATGTAATGTTTCATGAAACGGTTCTAAATGCTTTGTTTTCTTTGTTGCTTTTTTTGGTATCTCTTGTATTTTTTCTGGTAAAATGTCATCTGATGTTTGAGCAACAGGTTGTAAATGCTTTATTTTCTTTGTTGCTTTTTTTGACATATCTTTAATTTCTGCAAGTGACAGTCTTTTGCTTGCAATTCTTTTGCGTTCTTTTTCTCGTCTAATTTCCTTCTTCTCCGGTGTCTGCTGGCTGTCTGCTCTCTGTCGTCGTTCTCTAGCTTGGCGTCTTTTCTTTTCTTGTTTACTCTCGTTATCAGCCATGTTAATCTGTAAAAATAAAATAATGTACCATTAGTTTATTTTGAGATGTTAAGTTGTTTTTCATGACAAATTGTTATCAATAGTGTGTTAACATTTTATACTTAATCAATTTCAATGCGGTCAATTGAATAAAAGTCTAAATAAGGCCATCAGATAATTATTTAAATAAGTTTTTATTTATTAAACATGTATCCAAAAGCAAGTGTTTCAGTAACTAAAAAGGTATTTTCAAAAAGATGTTATGTCCTTATTTACAGCACTATTCAATTTTTCAAATGGCAATTAAATTAGGGTTTAGGACTGGAATGTAAAAAATGACAAATTGTATAGATTCTGTGTTTTTAGACTTTTTTGGACTATGCCAATTTTTTTTTTAAGTTTACATTGAAGTTTGTATTTACTGTTAAAGATTATTGGCCCTAAAAGGCAAATAAGAGATAGATGAAAAATGTGTTAGTTATATTTTCTCAACAGTTATAGTTACCGGTGGTTTATTTTAAATTTTATTTTCTGTTGACATCGATGCAAAGCTAAGATCTTTTTTTTTTTTTCTCTTTTTTTACTTTTTATACTGTACCTTGGTTGAAGTTTGAATATAAGCAAAATTCTTTGTTGGTCCTGTGTTGAAAGCCTTCGTCCGATGGTCTGGTCCTGTGTTGAAAGTCCTCGTCCGATGGTGTAGTCCTCTTTTGAAAGTCCTCGTCCGCTGGTCTGGTCCTCAGTTCAAACTCCTGTTCCGATGTTCTTGACGCAGTATCTGTTATAAAATAAAAATGAAAATGTTATGTTATTTGAATGTCTTTGTATTAATGAAAAAATGCCATTATTTCTGTCTTTTTCTACAATCCTTTTTGGTGCACCGCAATTTTGGTATGCTTCTGTAGGCTTTTTTCTAAGGCTTATAGATTGTTAAACATTAAATAAGAATATAAATATAGTTTGGTATGTGTTTGTGTGAGTTTTCATACAATCCTGTTTGGTGCGCACCACTGTTGGTATGCTTATTTAGGCTTCTTTCTAAGGCTTATAGGTTGTTAAACATAAAATAAGAATTTAAATGTAGTTTGCTATGTGTTTGTGTGAGTTTTCGTACAATCCTGTTTGATGGGCACCACTTTTGTTATACTTATGTAGTGTTTTTTCTAATGGTTATAGGTTGTTAAACAAAAAGAATATGAATTTAGTTTGCTATGTGTTACAATCCTGTTTTGTGTGTACCAGTTTGTGTGTACCATATGTTGCATACTTTGGCCCTCATTCAATTGCAGTTTGGCCAATTCAATAGGGTTCTAAATGTGCTTATTTCAAGCCCTATTGAATTGTCCAAAATATCAATTGAATGAGGGCCTTTGGTTGCTGGATTTGTTATATTGTGAGGGCCTCATTGAATTTGGTTTTTCGCAATGGAATTGGGCTCAATATGAGCACAGAGCATCTTTTTTTACAGAAGTTTTTAGTTAGTGAACTTGTATCCAAAAGCAAGGTCTTCACTAACTAAAAACTTCTGTTCAAAAATATGCTCTGTGCTTATATAGAGCCCTATTGAAATGGGCAAATCACATTTGAATGAGGCCCTCGGCCATTAAACATATTTAGGTCCTGAATCAATTGCGTTTTGACCAATTGAATAGGGCTCTATATAAGCACATAACATATTTTTTGACAGAAGTTTTGAGTTAGTGAAGACCTTGATTTAGTATCGAAGTTCAGTAACTAAAAATGTCTGTCTAAAAAATCTGTTATGTGCTTATATAGAGCCCTATTCAATTGGCCAACTCGCAATTGAATGAGGCTCATGGTTCGGTTCTTTTTTATACTTAATACTTTACCTTGATTGAAGTGTGGAATGACAGAGGGTCCCCTCCTGGCAATCTTAATCCGCCGGTCTTCTTGTAGTGTCTGTTTGAAAAATAAAGTGAAATAGTGAATTATATAATTTTTTATTTGTATTTAGCAAAGCATGACCTTTTCAGCATTTAAAGTATTTTTGTATCTTACCTCTTCTTCTTTGTTGGTGTTCTTTAAAAGGGATTGTGCTTCACAGTGCACGGTGCAAATTGTTGAGTGACGCTGTTGATGCAGAGTCTGTTTGAATATTAAAAAAAGTAGAAAGATTGAGTTTTAGATGATCTATTGAATTGCAGTAAATTAATGTCATTTAAATATACTTCTGTAATTATTTTCAATTAACATAATTTTTTGGTGGGGGCTACACACATATGTCACAAACATAAAGCACATTTCCATAGTTGAAAGTAATTATTTTGTGTGCGTGTGACATATCACTATACATGAATCATATTTTAATTGTTAAATTAACCTTATTTTTATTTTTGGCCAACATACATAAATGTGTGTGTGACATGTGACTATAGATGATACACATATATGTGCGTGTCACATATCAGTATACATGACTCATATTTTAATAGTCCCAACTTATTTTTTTGTAATGTAATTTAAATGTAGTTGTTTAATTAGTTTGTTTTAAGATAATTTTGTTGCAGGGGCAATACACATAAATGTGCGTGTCACATGTCACTATACATTATACGCATAAATGTGTGTGTCACATGTCAGTATACATTATACACATATATGTGTGTGTCACATGTCAGTATACATTATACACATAAATGTGCGTGTCACATGTCAGTATACATTATACGCATATATGTGCGTGTCACATGTCAGTGTACATAAACCTCTTTTTCTTATTTAATTTTTTTTTTGATGTCCTGTCTAGATAATAAAATGTAATATATTATAGCTTACCTCTCAGTTGTAATTTGCACAATGTAAAGTATTAAATTAGGAAAGAATTGTCTTCTCAAGTTTTAGCAGCAGTTATGTCTGAAGTCACTCTGTTCATCACCTGAGGAGAAATGTATTTTTCTCTGTCAAATAGGCAGTATTTATAAACTTGTAGAACTTTCTGGAAAGTTAGACCGTTAGAACGCAATACGCATGCGCTATTTGCGTTCCAGCTTACAATTTGCGTTCCATCCGCCATTTTGTGCGTAGTAGTGGTTAAAATGGTGTTTAATATGAGTGTGATCCGTTCCGCATAGTATGTGTTTCATTATTGCGAGTAAGTGTAGTGTAGTTACGTCTGGAGCCTCGTTTTCGTTTTGTTCGGCGGCCATTTTTTCTCTCGCTTAGCCGATTTTCGGCCGTTTAAACTCTTTGTTTTGGACTTAAATGGACGTGTAAATGAACTTTTGGAGGTGCCGGATGCCCCCCCCGTGCTGTAAGTAAGCTTTTTATGTGTTTGTTGTGTTTATTTCTTGTGTTTGTGATGTTTTGATGCGCGGCGGTTGGAATGGGTCTTTCGCGGCAGTATTTTTTTCCGATGCGGCAGTATTTTTTTCCGATGCGGCCGTATTTTTTTCCGATGCGGCCGTATTTTTTTGCGATGTTGTCGTATTTTTTTGCGATATACGCAGTTAGCTTTTACGTGTACGACGCAGTGTATTTGTTTCTAAGTCGTGCGTATGTGTGTTAAGAGCGTGTGAAGGGCCTTTTTTACTGTTTTTTGTTAAGTCTTGCGTCTGTGTGTCTGGGTGTAAGCGGGTGTGAGGCGACTTTAAGTTTTTTTTTGTTATGAAGTTGTGTGTGTGTGTTAACACAGCCGATGTTGGGAAGCTCCCACCACCGCAAATGCGGACCCTCGCTTCGCGAGGATCCGCATTTGCGGGGACGTTGTTGGGTTTTTGCTGGCTGGGCGGTTGGGTTTATTCTGTTAAAAAGTTGTGTGTGTGTGTATGTGTGTGTTAACACAGCCGACGTTGAGCCTCCACCTCCGCAAATGCGGACCCTCGCTTTGCGAGGATCCGTATTTGCGGGGACGTTGGGATGCTCCATCACCGCAAATGCGGGCCCTCGCGAGGACCCGCATTTGCGGGGAACTGCGTCCCTCGCTTCGCGAGGGACGCAGTTCTTGCGGGCTCACTACGCGAGCCCGCAAGCGTGAGCAACGACCCGTACGCTCACAACTATATATGTGATATTTATATATATACAGTATATATCCATAGAGGATGTCACAGGAAGGTGGAGTACATGTTCCCTGATTTGGTCCTGTTGCACCAGGGCCCTCCCTTCTCTAGCTCTGCCACTGCTTCTATCCCACTGAGAGAGTTAAAAGTACTCTGAATTCCATTTAGTAATAATCCTTCTACCAAACATTTAAATGGAACACATTTACATAGTGATAAAACTTGATGACAGGGTATAATTTCTACTTGCTGTTCTATAGTGATATGATCTTTACACTACTGAAACAAGACTGCACGCTCCCCCTCTTTGCAGCACAATATGCACTCTGGCTTACACAAGTATGTAAAGTGGCTGCAGCTTAATTGTAACATTAGACAGAGTAAGATTTAATCAGACAAAAGTTCAGCACTCACTAATTCATTATTTAGCTCCTAAAAATGTAAAAAATAACATTTCTTCCAGTGCCAACAGAATTACTGCATTTAGTTTCATCCTGAATAACCTTAAATAAGCTGCAATATTTCTCCTTGGTCACACCAGCCATTGCAAGTGAAAAAATCCTGATCTATTATCTGAACTGAGTGTGTAGATAAGGACTTTAGTATAAGATGCCTGGTGTACATCTGACAGGTCTGGAGGTGAAAACTTCTCATCAGAAGACAACTCATCTAATTCTGACAACGTTTTGAGCTCCTGTCACTAATATGTACATAACATTATAAAGCTGCTTCTCCGGGTCCCTGAGGCCTTTGTCTGTTGTTTACATTTTATACATCACCTTTTTCTTTGACACCCTTGTTGTCGACAGTAACATCCCATGGCTGAGCCTCAAGGCTAAGCAACATTAAATGGGTTTGTACAGTAACCCTCACAGCTGTAAGTGGAGAACATTAGAAGCTGCTATTAAGGACAGGTTAGTGGGTTAATTAGGTTATTCGCTTTAAGTGATGTCTATATCCCAGTGACACATTTATTCCTTGTCAGAGGAGACAGGATGTACACAGAGCACTGTCAGACTTGGGGTCGGTCTGTAGGCCCAGAGGTTACACTCAAAGCTGCAAACTCAAAATTCACTGAGAAATGTTAATAATGTAAATTCTAAGAATGCAGAAGTCAGAATTTGTAAAAAAATGAAAGGATTACTGTAGTTTGGGAAGTATTTTTCATGTTTGTGAAGTATGTAACCCACTAACAACATTAATAACAGTCTCTGCAGATGGTGACATGCTTATTAACAATCCTCCTTATTGCATGTGGTAAAGGAGGCAGAGGAGGGAAAGCGGTATTTCCAGTTTGCAGTGCAATTGTCTGCTTCTGAGCATGCGCAGGGGAGTGGGGAGACATAAAATACTAATAGCTGAAGACAATTACTAATAAGACCACAACCTCTCACTGCTGAAAAGAAAAAACTATAGTCAGATTTTATAAGCAGGTCTTTATGTTTATAGGTCATGTAATCTCTAAAGCGGCCAGACAGTTTGTTACATTCTTTACAAATGTGAAGATCTTTCCCTAATTAAATATATTTACTTTTTTAAATGTGTTATAAACTTAACTAGCGACTTGCCCGTCAAAAAATGGCGGTCAATAGAATTTTAAAGCTGAAAATGCTGTTTTGACACAATATGATTCTCTAACACTCTAAATATTTTTCTTATCTACAAAGAAGTACAAAAATGTTTCTTTATTTTTTTATTTTTTTTAACAATGTACTGTTAAACCATATCCAACTTTAAAATTTTCATGTATGGAATAATAATATAACAATCCATCCAATTTCTCTGAAAACATATTTTAAACCATTACATGAAGTTTTCTAATATTGAAGTTATATTGTAAACCGTGTATAAGGTTTTTTTTTAACAATACTAACATGAAATTGTTGAACTTTTTGTAAATGAGTCTCTTCAACCATGACAGAATGCTTTTTAACATACAAACTTTAATTTAAACTCCTGTTAAAACACATAGGTATTGAATCCAGAGGAAGGCAAACAGTAAAAAAAAAAACATTGCAACTTAGCCAATTGTCGCAAAAGGGGAAAAAATAAATTCCTTCCTGACCCCATTAAATGGCGATCAGATTACTCCCTGGATGAATACTTTCTATTTCTTAATCAAAAGTTTCTGCTGCAAATGACAGAAATCTTTTTTAACATTTACTAAATTAATTTTGTGAACTTTTGAACATACAATGCTAACAATGCAAACATTAACATAAGATACTAACTTTTAACCTTAATTTATTTTAAAATATATTGAGCTTGAATATTGAATCCAGGGGAAGGCACATTTCCATAAATGTATTTTAACTGTGTAAATTTTTTGAAAGTGTTGTCCAAAAATAATTCCTTCCTGACTCCATTAACTGGACCAATAATCTATATATCATGCACCCTTTTAATTAGGGAAGTAATGATGATGTTGCTACTAACATTAAACCTTAATTACAAAGAATGCATCAACCTATCAGTCCTTTTCAAACAGATTTTTAAGCTTACAAACCTGTATGAAACATATTATATTTTTAACAATTTCTAAATTGCAAACTTATTGTTTTGTGGAGCCAATCATGTCTAAACTGACTTCCAAGACATTCCAATTTTTTAATTTTCCTTGAAACTGTTTTCCTTTCAAAGACCACAGCAGCCTTTTTTTCTATATATGTGATGTAAGTTCTTTTTTTTTTTTTTTCTTGTTGTTCCTTTCTTCCTTTTGTGTTGGTTATTACTGTAATTTTCTTAAATTGTTGACATATTTGTGTAACTGAAATAGTGTTCCACTAAGAAGAGGGCAATTGACCTTTAATTTCTTCCTTCAAATGAAACCACTATTATCTGTGATCACAAAATCTCGTAGTGCACAATATTTTTTGTAAAACTACGGCCATTGTGTAGTTGATCACCCTGACTTCGATTGTCTTCATCTGAAACTTTAATTGCATCTGGATTTGTGCACCTTGAAAAAGCAACATAGAGTTGTCCATGTGCAAAAACAGGTCGTTTAAAAAAAATACCCACAGACTTAAAAGTTTGTCCTTGGGATTTATTGATGGTCATGGCAAATGCCAGGATAACTGAAAATTGTCTCCTTTGAAGGACAAAAGGCAAACCACTCTCACCTGGAGCTAAATCAATTCTTGGTATAAAAACTTGTTCACCTTTATGGGTCCCAGTCATAATTTCTTCATGTATAAAATGATCTTTTAAATCGTGCACAATTAATCTGGTCCCATTACAAAGTCTTTTTTTTTGGATTCATATTTCTCAATAACATGACAATTGCCCCTTTTTTCAATTGCAAAACATGTGGTGGCATTCCAGATGGGGTTAAACAATTAATACATTTGATACTAAAATTCAATTCACTGTCTTTATCATCAGCCAGAACTGAATCTGCACTGCAATAATTATTTTGTGGAGCGTTGATGAATTTTAAAATGTCGTTATTTCGATTCAAGTAGTGATGTCGCGAACATCACATTTTCGGATCGCGAACAGCGGACGCGAACTTCCATCAAATGTTCGCGAACGGGCGAACCACCATCGACTTCAATGGGCAGGCGAATTTCAAAACCCACAGGGACTCTTCCTGGCCACAATAGTAATGGGAAAGTTGTTTCAAGGGGACTAACACCTGGACTGTGGCATGCCGGAGGGGGATCCATGGCAAAACTCCCACGGAAAATTACATAGTTGATGCAGAGTCTGGTTTTAAGCCATAAAGGGCATAAATCACCTAACATTCTTAAATTGTTTGGAATAACATGCTTTAAAACATCAGGTATGATGTTGTATCGATCAGGTAGTGTAAGGGTTACACCCGCTTCACAGTAACAGACCAATCTCCCCGTTTAATGCACCGCAAACAACCGCAAACAGTCCCTTTGCACAACCGCAAACTCCCCATTTGCACAAGGTTGGATACCAAGCTAGCTATGTCCTTGTCCTCACTGACGTCATTGAAGGTCTCTTCCTTCGCCCAGCCACCAAGGGTCCCCAAAAGGTGACAACAAGCCCCCTGGGACGCCTGCTGTGTTTGGTGTTCCACCTCCTCAAAGCCACCTTCCTCCTCTGACTCCTCTTCTTCAGACTCCTCTGTCTGTGCTGCCTCTGTCTGCGTTGTTATAAGGTGTGTACTGTTAAGGAGTACTATTCCTATCGGTTTAATCCCTGTTACGTCCACTATTAGGGGACGTGTATATGGCATTGATTTTTGGAACAGGGAGATGGAAAAAGATGCTTGGTCGGACCTCCTACTTCAAATTTGGGGCACTGCACGTGCAATCTAAGGTGCCACAAGATATGAGTGTCACTGTGCACTGGCAAAAGTTGGCAGAGTAGGCGTTGTAGGCCTCACACACATGCCTGTAGGCAGGCAACTGATATTCAATCGATTACAGTCACAAAAGTGTTGTTTTATGTCACTGGACACTACGGTTGCACCAGATATGACGTATCACTGTGCACAGGCAAAAGTTGGCAGAGTAGATGCAATAGGCTTCACACACACGCCTGTAGGCAGGCAATTGCTATTCAATCTATTACAGTCAAAAAAGTGTTGTTTTATTTCACTGAGCACAATATAAGCTGTGAGCCTGACACAGGCAGGCAACTGAAATTAGATTAAAGGAAAAAAAGGTTTTTTTTTTCCCAATGTATGGTACACCAACTATAACTGGTGAAACAGAGCAGAATATTAGCCTGTCCTTCAGATGGAAGGCTCTGGAAGGGAGTGTATGCTGCTGATTGGCTGGAATGTGTCTGCTGATTGTGAGGTGCAGGGTCAAAGTTTCCTCAATGATAAAGTATAGGGGGCAAATCGAAAAGCGCATGTGTTCGGCGTCCGCTGCGAATGCGAACATGCCAAAATCGCCGCGGATAGTCGCGGGCGAACTGTTTGCGACATCTCTAGATTCAAGGCATTTATATTTTTTGATGTTAATATCACTTTGTTTGCAATGTCTGAGTAATTGTCGTTATTTAGAGTGTTTAGAAAGATTGCTGGTATGAGTTATTCCTTGCAAACCATTTGTGATGGAATTTCAATGGTATCATTGGGTAAATCATGTATGTGTGGATGTTTTCCTTTTCCAATTTGAATGAGCAAATCATTGAATTCATTAGGGCCTTCAGATCTCATATTTTATTCTAATTTGATATATGTAAATATTTTCCACAGTTTACTTGTCTTGATACATGTTTCAATGATCTATGTTCTATTTCCATGTGGCACAACAGGTAATGTTTGCCTAAAATCTCCTCCTAACCGCATAACCTTTCCACCAAATGGCAAATTATTATCCATCACTTCTTTTAAGAATCTATCAATACATTGCAAAGCATGACATCATTGTTCCCTCGTCTATGATAATCAATTTACATTTTTAAAAATGTTTTGCTTGTAAAGAATTCAGTCGAATATCTGAGACTGATGTTTCCAAAATGGGAAATGGCAGCTTAAATCCACTATGTTCAAAACTTTGTGCACCGGGAACATGTAAAACAAGTAATCTTAAAATTAAACGTTCAATGTCCCATGGACTGATGGTATAAATTTGTGGTATAATGTTATGTGTATCTCTTCTTCGTTGTCGCCATAGACCATTTACAAATACATAGTGATATGGAATCTGAATGTATAAAAATAGTCTGGCCTGCATATCCTTGCAGTTTAATTTAAACCATGCAGTAAGTGTTGTATCTCGGTGTTCACTTTGAGCTAAGGCAGTTCTTTCATTGCCTGCAATAAAGCAAACAAACTGACTTTGAGGCAAATGTACAACTAAACGATAGACAGCATGTGACCGATCAGGCATCTCAAATTTCAGAAGCCGCCACATTGCTTCAGGAGCACTGACATAGCGAGCATCTAAATAATTTGAAAGTTCGTCATGTAAAATTGGATTTTCATTTTCGTTTGCAGCACCTTGCACAACAGCAGTTGCTGTATCATATCCTTTGTATATATATTTATACACATATTTGATTAATTCAATAGAAGTGCAAGCTTACACATTTATGTGTGCATTGTACTTGAGCAAATCTGGATTGTATGGAAAGACAAATCTATTATCAACCTTCTGTCCACGAATAATAGCTGTTTGTTCTTGTCTTCTTTTATACAAAGGCTATCCATCACAATTCGCATAAGTTTGCATTTGAAATTGTTTAGGAAATAGTTTAGTACATTTTTTATTTTTCAGATATGGTGAATTAGGATTCATATCTCCACATGGCCCATGAATCATTCTGTGTGTAACAATCTCCCAAAGTTTGAAATATTTTTCTGGCTCTGGTAGTTCAGCAGTAATGACTGAATACACTCTCTCTGCAGTATTCAACTTATCTTTTTCCTGCAGGATTAAAAGTATGTGAGCATATGGCAGTCCTCTTTTTTGAAATTCAATGGTATAAACAAAAGCCACACATTTTCCATATAACTGAGCTTTAGTTATATCATGTATTAATGAATTGAGTTTGATTTTGAATAGTCTTGCCACTAAATCTGGTCGGTCAGAAGTAGTTTTTCCCAGATTCAAATGTTCCTTGATCTTTGCCCATTGAGGATTACATGTGAATGTAATGAATAAATCTGTTTTTCCAAATTTTGTGACAATAGCCATGGCATCATTATAACTTTCTTGCATATTGCGAGGAGATCCTTGGAAAGTGGATGGCAAAATAACTGCTCTTCCAGCTGGAATGTTTCTGTTGTTAGCCAATTCAGCAACATAATCCATCAATCCACAATACTGTTCTACTCGTAGCTTATTTTATTGAAATTTTATGAAATTTAGATTTTTTGCTTCAACTTGTAGAGAGGAATCAATAATCCATTGTTGAGTGAGTTTGCCCCCACTTAAAATTGGATTAAAAGAATCCCGAATAGCAGTTTGTGCCACTTTATATTCCAGCATAGAAATATTGCATCTAAAACAAACTTTACTATTGGGATAACTTTGCAATTGTAATTTTGGTTCCCATCCAGGTTCACCATTTGGAAAGAAAATGGGATATGTCATTAGATCTAAATTACCACTTAATATATTTATGTTTATGAAAGGTTGTTCTTCATTGCATGGATATATTCTAATATCCCGCTGAAAAGGTGGTTCACCATCTTCATTTTTAAAAACCATGGCAACCTCACTGACTGTTGGTAAATTATACCGTCTTTGATCAGTGTTGCCATCTCTTTTTAACACCATATTTACTCTTGGCATTGTCAATTGATGTCTTTGAGCATGTTCCTGTTGTTCTTTTTCAATCTGTGCCAAGTGTTTGTATGCTTGACTGTATGGGTTGTTGGCCATAATTTTATCCAGCTGTTCAAAGACTATGCGCAAACACTGTTTATTTTCTGAAAGCGTCATTCTTTGTTCAACAGCTTCCATTGTATCTAAGACATATAACTGTGCAAATTTCCTTTGCTCTCCTTCTTGTGGGTGTAAATGTGAAGTTCGGTGGTAAATGTGTCCTCTACAACAGTAAGGACCATGTCTTGGTACATTTTCGGCTAATGTGGCACCCATTGAAGCAAATTAAATTGCACTGTTATAAGACCTTATGTTTTTTTTTTTTTATTTGTATAATTTGGAAATGTTGGATCACTCATGATACTTTGTAAGTAATCTGGAAATGTGTGTCTTTGTGGAAGTCTTACCTTTCCTTTCTGACAGCAACTAAGGAAATCTCCGTCAGTTGGTCTTTCCTTTAGAAAATGATAGGCCCCACAAAACTGACAACATTAAGTAATCCACAATAATGAGTGTCTACTTTTAGTGCTCTACTAAACACATTCTCATGCACTTCCTCAACATAGATATCACTACAACTTTCTATATCTACATTGGTGTCATGTTTCTGAACATTGGTGTCAGTAGGCAATATAGTATGATTGGGCAATGGTTCACAGACATGTTTTAGTTTACTTTTTCGTTTCTTGGAAGCCCCAGCACACTCACTTTGTGCTTTCTTACTCATTTTTCTTTTATTTAAAAGTCTCTGTCGGTCTTCTTCTCTTAAGCGTTGGGAGGTTTCAGGTGACTGTGCATCTCTCCATCTTTGCTTCTTTTCCCTTGCCAATCTTCTTTTGCGTTCAATGTTTTCTTCTCCATTATCCACCATTGTAACCTGTAATTGTAAATAGAAATATTATTTGTTTTTTGTTTGTTTTCTATCAAATACAGAAAAGTGAGGATTAGGATTTCCCTGGGTGTTTTCCACCCCAATATACAATATACAAAAAGGTGGGATAAATATAAACAAAAGTAATTTTATTGAGTAAATGACAGCGGCGTTTGTTTAAAAACAGGGAATGTTAAAACACTAATAGGGGGAATAAAAAGAGGGCAGATGTAAGGGATAGTAAATGACCCTGAACCACTAGTATTGTGCAATGTATAACTCTAAAGTGAGTGGGTATTACTATTCCCACCTAGCGGGCGAGCCAAAATAATTGCAAAGAAATACCAGGGCATACAAATTCCTATAGATTAGTAAATGGTATATATATAAAGCACCCTTATATCTAAAAAGCTGTCCTCCAAGTATCTAGAGGGTACATTAAACAAAGCAATATTTTTGCATGAACATGAGGTATAGGTCACTTTATGTCTTACTGACAAACCTATTGCACTTGAAATAAAGGTACTAAAGTTGTACCTATATGAGTCAAAATTAGAGGGGAGTTCAACCTGGAGTACAGACAGAGTTGTCACAACAGCTATATGTTACACAGCATAGAATCCAAGCTGTGTCTGTATACACTTATTGGTATCTAACTGCGGTATGGCATAAAAAGTGCCTAAAGCTGTGTGTATAAGGTAAAGGCTGTTTCCCAACAGTAAGGATTACAATAGGTAATCTCAGATGCTTGCAGATATAGTATGCCACTAGTGGGATATAAGGGGCTTTAAGCTAGGCCTGTAATTGTAGCAGATTCGCTCTTCCTGGAAAGCTCGACCGCCAGGTATGCAACGCGCATGCGCACGTCTAACGTGATGACATGCGCAGCGTCGTTGCTAGGAGCCTGACGCGTTTCGACGTACCACGTCTTTGTCAAAGGAAAATTCAGTGCAGCGAGCCCGCAAGAACCTGCGTCCCTCGCGAAGCGAGGGATGCAGTTCCCCGCAAATGCGGGTCCTCGCGAAGCAAGGGGGCGCATTTGCGGTGGTGGAGCATCCCAACGTCACCTGTGTTAACACACAGATACACACACATGACTTTTTAACAAAAAAAAACTCAGGCGCCTCACACCCGCTTACACACACGCAAGACTTAAAAAAAAAAAACACCTCAAAGGCGCCTCACACGGCGATAAAACACATACGCACGACTTAGAAAAAAAAACACTGCGTCGTACACGTAAAATCCAAATGCGTCTCTCGCAAAAAAATACGGCCGCATCGCAACAAAGTACGGCCGCGATACAACCCATTCCAAACACTGCGCGTCAAAGCATCACAAACACAAGAAATAAACACAACGAACACATAAAAAGCTTACTTACAGCAAGGGGGGGCACCCGGCACCTCCAAAAGTTAACTTACACGTCCATTTAAGTCCAAAAAAAAGAGTTTAAAGTCGTGAATATATCCTAAGCAAGAGAAAAAATGGCCGCCGAACAAAATGAAAACGAGCCTTCAGACGTAACTATACTACACTGACTGGCAAGAATTAAATTCATACTATGCGGAACGTACCACACTGATATTAAACACCATTTTGACCACTACTACGCACAAAATGGCGGATGGAACGCAAATTGTAAGCTGGAACGCAAATAGCACATGCGTATTGCGTTCTAACGGTCTCAGTTTCCAGAAGATTCTACAAGTTTATAAATACTGCCTACTTTCCACAAAAATCTAAATTTCTACTCAGGTGATGAACGGAGTGACTTCACAGTTAACTGCTGCTGTTACTTGAGAAGAGAATTGTTTCCTAATTTACTACTTTACACTGTGCAAATTACAACTGAGATGTAAGCTATAATATATTACATTTTATTATCAAGACAGGACAAAAAAAAAAACATTTTAAGTATGAAAATGTGATTTATGTATAGTGACATGTGGCACGCACATTTATGTGTATAGCCCCTGCAACAAACTAATCTTTAAATGACATTACCAAAAATTAATAATTTATTATTAAAATTGGATTTATGTATAGTGATATGTGACACGCACATATATGTGTATCATGTATAGTCACATGTCACACACACATTTATGTGTGTAGGCCCCAAAAAAAACATTATGTTCATTTAACTATTAAAATATAAGATTCCTGTATAGTGATATGTGACACGCACAAAAAATAAATAAATTTAACTATGAAAATGTGGTTCATGTATAGTGACATGTCACACGCAGATTTCTGTGTATAGTCTCTGCAAATAACTAATCTTAATCCAAACTCATTAAACAACTAATCAAAACTAATTAAACAACTATATTTTAATGACAGTAAAAAAAATAAAAAATAAAAAAAAATATGATTTATGTATACTGATATGTCACACGCACATTTATTGTGTAGCCCCAAAAACAAAGTCATGTTAATTGAAAGTAATTACAGAGGTATATATTTACATGACATTAATTTATTGGAATTCAATATATAACCTAAAGATCAATCTTTCTCCTTTTTTTTACTATTGAAACAGACTCTGCATCAACAGCGTCACTCAAGAATTTACACCGTGCATTGTGACCCACAATCCATTTTAAACAACTCCAAGAAATTACAAGAGGTAAGAGAGAAAAATACATTACATGCTGAAAAAGAACATTCTTTGCTAAATCAAAAAGAAGAAATATACAATTAACCATTTTACTTTCTTTTTCAAACAGACACTACAAGAAGACCGGCGGATTAAGGGCCTCATTCTATTATCGGCCGTAAAACGGCCGCAAGGCTGCGATTCCTTGCAGGGGTTCCGTTACCTCGCAATTCTATTAAACGGCCCACAAGGATCTCCTCTTACGGCCGGCCGTATATCTTGCAACCGGCCGTAAGCTCAGAAATCTTTAAAGTCAAAAATAAATTCAAGACAGCACTGTAAACCTCTGTAAATGCTAGGGATCATATTGGGGGACATGAGGATTAATAGTAACCCACTCTCAAGCTTGCACATCAGCCCAAATCCGAGTTTACATTAACTGTTTATTTTCCGGCCGCAGCGTGGCCGGGTCTGAGGTGCTCCAAGCACTCTGGACTTTTTAAATGGATATTTGACATATATAAAAAATTTTTTTTTTTTACGGATTTCAGTATAGGGGAATGTTGTGCTATTTTTGCTAACACCTACAATCACTTTATAGTCTCCTCAGAGTGCAGGTTGCCTTTATTTCTGCTTTATAATGTGCTTAATTGGTGCTAGCGGGACCTTTTTCCTGCAATTAAGCTACGGCTCGCTTTTAGCCTTGCAGAGAGGGTTCCCGGAGCAATAGAATAGCAACCGGGCTTTTCTTGCGGCGAAACTCTTGCGGCCGTTTTAGATCAAAGGCTTTCCTCTTGCGCGTGCGGCCGCAAGGGATAGCAAGGCGCCGGCCGCAAGCCTGCCGGAATCCCCGGCCGGAGGGGAATAGAGTAGCCGAATAGCTTGCGGCCGGTTCTTGCGGCCCCGCATCTCCTACGGCCGTTAATAGAATGAGGCCCTAAGATTGGCAGGAGGGGACCCTCTGTCATTCGACACTTCAATCAAGGTAAAGTGTAAAGTAAAAAAAAGAAAACAACTATGAGCCTCATTCAATTCCGAGTTGCCCAATTGAATAGGGCTCTATATAAGCACATACAAAAAAATTTCACAGATTTTTTTGGTTACTGAACTTCTATCCAAAACCAAGGTTTTCACTAACTAAAAACTTCTGTCAAAAAAATATGTTATGTGCTTATATAGAGCCCTATTCAATTGACAAATTTCAAATTGAATGTGGCCCTATGTGTTTGTGTGAGTTTTTCTACAATCCTGTTTTGTGCGCACCACTTTTGGTGTGCTTATTTAGGCTTCTTTGTAAGGCTTATAACATTTTTTGACAGAAGTTTTTAGTTAGTGAAAACCTTGGTTTTGGATAGAAGTTCAGTAACTAAAAAGTTTATTGAAATTTTTTTGTATGTGCTTATATAGAGCCCTATTCAATTGGGCAACTCGGAATTGAATGAGGCTCACAGCAAACTACATTAATATTTAACAACCTATAACCATTACAATGAAGCCTAAATAAGTATACCAAATTGGTGCGCACAAAACAGGATTGTAGAAAAAGTCACACAAACACATAGCAAACTACATTAATATTCTTCGTTAATGTTTAACAACCTATAAGCCTTACAAAGAAGCCTAAATAAGCATACCAAAAGTGGTGCGCACAAAACAGGATTGTAGAAAAACTCACACAAACACATAGCAAACTAAATTCATATTCTTAGTTAATTTGTAACAACCTATAAGCCTTACAAAGAAGCCTAAATAAGCATACCAAAAGTGGTGCGCACAAAACAGGATTGTAGACAAACTCACACAAACATATAGCAAACTAAATTCATATTCTTAGTTAATTTGTAACAACCTATAAGCCTTACAAAGAAGCATAAATAAGCATACCACAAATGGTGTGCACAAAACAGGATTGTAGAAAAAGTCCCACAAACACATAGCAAACTAAATTAATATTCTTCTTTAATGTTTAACAACCTATAACCATTACAATGAAGCCTAAATAAATATACTATATGTGGTGCGCACAAAACAGGATTGTAGAAAAAGTCACACAAACACATAGCAAATTACATTAATATTCTTCTTTAATGTTTAACAACCTATAACCATTACAATGAAGCCTAAATAAGTATACCACAAGTGGTGCGCACAAATAGGATTGTAGAAAAAGTCACACAAACACATAGCAAACTAAATTTATATTCTTCTTTAATGTTTAACAACCTATAAGCCTTACAAACAAGCCTAAATAACGATACCAAAAGTGGTACACACAAATAGGATTGTACAAAAACTCACACAAACACATAGCAAACTAAATTCATATTCTTCTTTAATGTTTAACAACCTAGAAGCCTTGCAAAGAAGCCTAAATAAGCATAACAAAAGTGGTGCGCCCAAACAGGATTGTAGAAAAAGTCAGACAAACACATAGAAAACATTCACCATAACAGATACAATACACCAAAATCAAGATATTTTTGCTTTATTTCAAAGACATTTAACTCAAAGAACATTTTAATTTTTATTTTACAACAGATAATCGGTGAAGACAATCAGACGAGGACTTCAACACAGGACCAGACCATTGGACGAGGACTTTCACCAGAGGACCAGACCATCGGATGAGGACTATCACCAGAGGACCAGACCATCGGACGAGGACTATCACCAGAGGACCAGACCATCGAACGAGGACTTTCAACAGAGGACCACACCATCGGACGAGGACTTTCAACAGAGGATTAGACCATTGGACAAAGATTTTAAACTGAGTACCAACAAACATTTGGATTCAAATCACACTTCAAACAAGGTACAGTATAATAAGTACAAAAGGAGAAAGCTAAAGAAACATATTTCATCTGCATCCGTGTCAACAGAAAATAAATAAAAAACAATAACTATGTCCCTTATTCAATTCCAATTTGCACAATTCAATACATGTGTAAATAACCACATCACTGTTTTTTTTGCAAATAAGTTTTTACTTGGTAAACATCTATCCACAAACAAGGTTTTGAATAACTAAAAACTTATTTCAAAAAAATAGGTTACCTACCTATTTACAGCAGTATTGAATTGACCAAATTGCTATTCAATGATGCCAGGCCCTATAACTTTTAACTAAATAGAACTGATACATGAATGATTTACCTCTTATTTCTCTATTATGGACAATAATGTTTAACAGTAATTACAAATTTAAATATACTCAATTACATTTCGTTTTTTGCCTTTACAGATTAACATGGCTACTAACGAGAGCAAACAAAAGAAGAAAAGACGTCAAACTAGAGAAAGACCAGAGAGATGGGCCGACCAGCAGACACCAGAGGAGAAAGAAATTCGATGAGAAAAAGAACGCAAAAGTCTTGCAAACAAAAGACTATCAGCTGCAAAAATGAAAGATACGCCAAAAAAAACTAGCAAGCAAATAAAGCATTTACAAACTGTTCCTCAAACATCAGATGACATTTTACAAGATAAAATTAAAGACATACCAAAAAAAGCAACTAAAAAAACAAAGCATTTACAACCTGTTCCTGAAACCTTACAGGACATTTCAACAAAACAAGGACAACATATACCAAGAAAAGCCACGAAAAAAACTAAGCATCTAGAACCTGTTGTTGAAACATTCCATGACATTTCACCTGATGAATATGAAAGTCAAACTCCTATATGCTTTGCAAATTGTCCTTTACTCAAGTCTTTAGTAGTAGAGGTTCATAGTTGTGGGGACATGACTACTCAATGTCAGTTTTGTGAGGCTTATTATTTTAAACAGGAGAGACCCAGAGATGGCCAATTTATTAGTTGCTGTCAAAAAGGCAAGTTCAAACTTCCAGAAAGGAAAGAATTTCCTATCTATTTACAAAATATTATGACTGAACCTACTTTTTCAAACTACAAAAATGTTAAGACAAACATAAGATCCTACAATAGTGCCATATCCTTTGCATCTATGGGGGCAACATTAGCTGCTAATGTACCAGGACATGGTCCTTACTTTTTAAAAGTCCAAGGCCAAATTTATCATCGCACTTCCCATTTACATACAGAGGAAGGAGAGCAAAGAAAATTCGCTCAACTATATGTCCTAGATACAATGGAAGCTGTTAACCAACGTATGCAGATGGAAGAAAATAAGAAATGCTTACACAGTGTTTTTATAGAGCTAAATAACATTATGGACAATAATCCCTACAGTAAAGCTTATAAAAAATTGGCAGAAGTAGAAAATGAACAACTACTTCATGCAGAAAGACTTCAATTACCAATGCCAAAGGTTAATATGGTGCTTAAAAGAGACAGACATACTGATAAACATCGTTATAACTTGCCAACATCAAATGAGGTTGCAATGGTGTTTCAAAATGATGAAGGAGAACCACCATTTCAAAGAGACATTAGAACATATCCCAGAAATGAGGAGCAACCATTCATTAATATGAGTATCTTAAGTCCAAATTTAGATCCAATGACATATCCCATCTTTTTCCCACACGGAGAAGCTGGTTGGCAACCAAAATTAACACTTCCCAGTTACCCAAATGCTAAAGCCAGAATCAGAAATAATGTTTCTATGCTTGAATTTAAAGTAGCTCAAATTGCCATTCGAAATGCATTAAATCCAATTTTATGTGGTGGAAAACTAACACAACAATGGATTATTGATTCATATTTGCAAGTTGAGGCAAATAATTTAAACTTTATAAAATATCAACAAGATAAACTACGTGTAGAACAATATTCTGGACTAATGGACTATGTTGCTGACGTGGCTACAAGCAGAGACATGACAGCTGGCAAAGCCATCATTTTACCATCTTCCTTTCAAGGATCTCCTCGAAATATGAGAGAAAGATACAATGATGGTATGGCTATTGTCACCAAATTTGGCAAACCCGATTTATTTCTGACATTTACATGTAATCCACAATGGCCAGAAATTACACAAAATCTATTTTTTGGACAAAGTGCTTCCGATCGACCAGATTTAGTAGCCAGAGTTTTTAAGATTAAATTAAATGAATTAATACGTGACTTCACTATAAATCACTGATTTGGCAAATGTCTTGCTTATGTATATACCAGTGAATTTAAAAAAAGAGGCCTTCCACATGCACATCTTCTCATAATACTTCAAGAGAAAGATAAATTAGATACTTCTGACAAAGTGGATGCAGTCATTGTTGCTGAACTATATGGTAGACTATATGAGATTGTTACTCATCGCATGATTCATGGACCCTGTGGTGACCTTAATCCACAATCACCATGTATGGAAAATAATAAATGTTCCAAAGAATTTCCAAAAGATTATAGAGACAAAACCTATGCAAATTGTGATGGCTATACACTTTATAAAAGAAGAGAAGGAGATAGTGCCATTATTCGTGGAAAAAAGTGGACAATAGATATGTAGTACCCTACAATCCACATTTACTCATGAAGTACAACGCCCACATCAACGTAGAAGCCTGCACTTCAATCAAATCCATTAAATATGTCAACAAATATATTTAAAAAAGCTATGATGCAGCTACTGTAGTCGTCAAAAGTGCAGACAACCCTGAATGTAGTGAGTTAGTACATGATGAACTTGCATCTCATGTAGATGCTCGCTATGTCAGTGCGCCAGAAGCTATGTGGCGGCTTTTAAAATTTGAAATGCATGATAGATCACATGCAGTATATAGATTAGCAGTACATTTGCCACAACGACATTTAGTCTATTTCCATGCTGGAAATGAAATGAATGCATTGGCCCAAAGTAAAGATCATCACACTACACTAACTGCATGGTTTGAATTAAATTCCACTGATTCAGAAGCAACACAATACTTATATATTGAAATTCCATATCACTATGTTTTTGTGAATGGATTATGGAGACCAAGAAAAAGCAAAGGCATTAAAATAATTCCAAGAATTTACACAGTCAGTCCAAGAGATGTTGAACGTTTTTGCTTACGGATATGACTTTTAAATGTTCCTGGAGCACAAAGTTTTGAACACTTAAGAACTGTTAATGACATTGTATATGAATCCTTCCATTTAGCTGCAAGACATAGAAACTTACTATCTGATGATACAGAATGGGAAAGATGTTTAGAAGAAGCAGCACAATGTCAAATGCCACGACAGATGAGAGAACAATTTGCTTTTATTTGTATGTTCTCAAATGCTCCAAATGCATTAGCTTTGTGGGAGACTTTTAAAAGTAATATGGCTGAAGACTTTATGCGAAGATACAATGAACCCATTGCACACTTAAAAGCGTTAATGGAAATCCAAGAAGTATTTTTAACTCATGGATTAAGTTGTGCAAGTTTTAATTTGCCTGATCCAGGTCTTATAGATGACATAAACTTTGAAGACTATGACATTCAACTACAAGCAGAAAGAACAGAAGAAATACTTGCAACTTTAAATACATTACAATTGCAAGTATTTCATGCCATTAAAAATGTAATAGATGATGACATGGTGACAGAGCGTTATTTCTATCTTGATTGACCTGGCGGATCAGGAAAAACCTATCTGTATAATTTATTTATGAGTTCAGTACGAGCACAAGGTCAAATAGCAATGGCGTTTGCCACTACTGGAATTGCTGCACTTTTGTTAGAAGGTGGAAGAACTCTTCATAGTTGATTTAAACTGCCAGTACCTATTTTAGAATCTTCTGTGTCAGATATTCGCATGACATCATTACAAGCAAAGAAATTGAACAAATGTAAATTAAATATAATAGATGAGGCCACAATGATGTCATGTAATGCCCTCCAATGTATTGAGCGTTTGCTTCGTGAAGTCATGGATAATACTTTTCCATTTGGTGGAAAGGTAATGTTGTTAGGTGGCAATTTTAGACAAACATAACCTGTCGTTGTACATGGAAATCGAACTGACATTATCGAATAAAGTCGAATATAGGCTTATTAAAATTGGAGAAGGCAGAACAGAAAAAATAACACATTTACCTGACGACACTGTCGAGATCCCACCTCATAGGATTTGTCAACAAGATATTATATCAGCTATATTTGAAGGGAGCATAAATAACGAGGAATATTCCGAGCTTGCCAACCAAGTCATACTAACGTGTAAAAATAAGGATGCATTAATCCTCAATAATGAAATCTTTAAAAAAATAATGCACCACAAAGAAATTATCACTGTGCTGATTCTGTACTTGCTGATGACAATGAAAGTCAGGCTAACTTTTCTACTGAATTCATAAACTCACTAACTCCTTCTGGAATGCCACCACATATTTTGCAGCTAAAGAAATGTGCAATTATCATGTTACTGCGAAATATGAACCCCAAAAAAGGACTATGCAATGGGACAAGATTAATTGTTCAACAATTAAAGGACCATTTTATAGATGCTGAATTTTTAACTGGCACCCATAAATGAGAGAGAGTTTTCATACCAAGAATAGATTTAGCACCAAGTGAAAGTAGTCTCCCTTTTATACTTCAAAGAAGACAATTTCCCATTATTATGGCATTTGCCATGACCATTAATAAATCACAAGGTCAAACGTTCAAATCTGTGGGTATTTACTTGGAAGAACCAGTATTTGCACATGGTCAATTGTACGTTGCGTTGTCACGGTGCAAAAATCCACAGGCTATTAAAGTTTACATTGAAAAGAATGAAAGTCAAGGTGATTTATTAGAAGATGGACGTATTTTTACTAAAAAGATTGTCTACTATGAAGTACTATAACTTTTCATTAAAGAAATAAAACCCATGCAAAACAAATTTAAAAGCATTCAAAAATACTTAAAAATAAACTATTCAGTCATAATTAATGGAAGTACTGTTTATGGATGATTCACCTCACAAAATACTTGCCTTGCATTTTTTGGACAAATTATGTTAAAATATTCTTTCACTATGTTACTGTTTCTAATTTTACAAGTTTAAAAACAATATTTTCAAGTTCTTTACTTCAACATATTACAAAGTTCATGTTAAGAGCTCAAGCACATTTTAAGTCATAATGTAAATATTGTCTGTTATCTTAAGATTACTCCCTGGATTAATGTTTATCGCCAGTTCATGAGGTCAGGAAGGAATTAATTTCATTGGGTACATTTTAAGGAGAGTTTTTACTGTATGCCTTCCTCTGCATTCAATGTATATTAAAGTTAACAATTATTCTGATAGAAATTGCATGTTAATACTGATTACTTTAAAGTTCAACGGTTTTTACATTCAAATGTTAATTCTTTTAATACAAAATTATGTTTAAATATTAATTCACTATGTTACTGTTTATATTGTTCCAAGTTGTTAAAAATTTTGGTAAAGTTGCAAAGTTACACACATAAGAAAATTCAAGTTTAACAAAATATCATGTCAAGTTTCTGACTTAAAAATATTACAAACTTCATGTTAAAATTGGGTACGTTTAAAGGACGGTTTTTATAATGTTTCTCTTACTCTGCATTAAATGTATATTCAAGTTAACAATTCTTCAGATACAAATTGCATGTTAAAAAAACATTACCTCAAGTTTACAATAATGATTACTTTAAAGTGCAACTGTTTTTACATTCAACTGTTAATACTTTTAATACAAAATTATGTTAAAAAATGTATTTACTATGTTATTGTTTATAATGTTCAAAATTCTACAAATGTTTTGTCAAGTTCCAAAGTTATACAAATAATAAAGTTCAAGTTTCAAAAAATATACTTTCAAGTTTATTACTTACATATATTTCAAACTTCATATTAAAATTGTGTACGTTTGAACAAGGCTTTTTACTCTTTGCTTTCCTCTGGATTCAATGTATATTTAAGTTAACAATTCTTCAGATACAAATTTCATGTTAAAAAAACATTACCTCAACATTTTACAAAAATACACGTTCACATCACAATACTTACAAGTGTCAAATATGTATATTAATAACTAAACAACTTTAAAACATATACATCACATTGCCGTCATTTTTTGACGGGCAAGTCGCTAGTTCTTACTATAAAGAAAAGCTAGTATGGAGAAGGAGACAGAATATATTCAGTGCTTCCCTGTGGGTCAGCTTCATGGTGAGTTTAAAAATATTTAATAAATTATTCCTCTAGTGTTGATAGAGACCTAAATAAAATGTTTTACCATATCCATTTCAATTTATAAGTCTTCATTTATGACATTGTCTATGATGCGGTTATATGTATGTGACAGCACAGGCTTGTAAAATAAAGAGTTAGATTAACTATCAAATACTTAACCAGTCAAGTTGTATCTGCAATTAATTTAGGCATTTTGAGTAAAGCACCGGCTCAGTATTAACCGGGTGTAAAACCTTTGAAGCAGGAGCTTTTCTTCAGCACTAACTGATTTGCAGACAGTGTCAGACTCAGCTGAAATCAATGACGTTTCAGACAAGACTTGGAAGTATTTCTGCATCAGTCACAATTTGTCAGAAAAGTGACACATTTCAGAAATATGAATATTATGCTTAATAGTTTTCACTGCTAAATGTTGCAGTTATACAATGAAACCCTATGTCATCCTAAACCTATGTATTTATTGAAGTTTTTTTGTTCATGCTTATATATTTATTTTCAAATCATGATTAGGTTAGCATACAAGAAAAAGAAAATGAGAAAAACAGAATAATATAAAAATAATTATTAAAGCTGAATCATTCTGTGATTTGGAGAAAAAACTGACAGCGAAATTTCTTATAAAAAAACAAACATACAATTTTCCAAAAAAGACACTTTTGGTTAGCTGAGAATACAACATTTCATAATTGTGAGACACAAAGAACAAATATTTCAATTAAAAAATATTGAATACTTAATAGAAAACCTGAAGAAATGCATGAGAAACATGTGCATGTAACAGAATGTTTTGGTTGCTTTTATAATCATTTTTCTGGATAATATACTTTTATTCCCAGTACAAGGACAGGTTCTAAAAATGTGTGAAATTGTAGGATGTTAAAAGATCACTGTAAACCTGTGTTTATAATACAATCTTCTGAATAATTAAAAAAAAATACAGAAACTATTGTTTTTTTTATATGCAGTTATGGTGAAGTGGAATCCAATCTGGCATTTAAAACTGCCAGTGAGTTAAATAAGAATAATGGAAAACTAATTTGTTTAAATGGACACAGCCTTATAAATGCTGATATTTTTAAATTTATACAGTCAAATAAAAAAAAAGAGTAGTATTTGTATATTTCAATTGTCTTTAGAAGTGACCACTTATAATTCCTTAAGGATTTTGGTGTTAATTTCTAAAATAAATTCTGATATTTTTAAATTGATACAGTCAATTTAAAAAGAATAGAATACCTTTTTGTGTTTTTCCATTTATTGATTAAACCACAACTGATTTTATTAAAATTTACATAGAATGGTAAAATTCAGACATTTACAAATGAGTATATTAACCCAGTATTAATATGACATCTCAACAACCCCAATTGTTTTTTTAAATATTTGTAATGTTTATTATTTTTTATTAGCGATGGCTTTATATAAAATTTCTTTAGTTAGTAGGCAGAATTAGACAGTTTTCTTAGACGTATAGAAAGTGCTCTTGTGCATTCATTGTGCTTTAACATTTTGTGCTTATTGTAACCAAAAAGAAAAAGTGCCTGTGCTGTGCAATAAATGTTGAACTTTTCTAAGTGCTTTGAGCTGAACCTGTATATTATTCCTGTGGTCATATACGTGCTATCATAAGCACACCCATTTGTTGTGATGACTTAATATATATACTAATTTATTGGATTTTCTTCTTTAGTTGTCATTTTTGCTGTGATTGATACACCTCTACTGTGCCTGCTGGAATTTGGTTAGAATCTTCCTCTTAAAGTTTTTTCACTGCTTGTGATGTTGAAAAGTTTTAATTATACCTCATGGACATTAGAGTGTATGCCCATTACTTTAGTACGTACAACTACACTACCTTGGGGCTGATTGTATTGAAATTACTGAAAATATAATCTCTCAAAGCCTCCCTTCAGTCTTGGTAATCCCTTTGCGCTATTAAAAATATTTGGTGCCTATACTAGCCTTTTCGCTTTATCGATTGCTATGAGCCATGGACCATGCTGCTATACTTGCCGTGTATTGCCGTTTCTGGGTTGTGACGTAATCAGTATGCGCCCGACGTACGTTTAATGAGACTCTTACGTCTCAATCATCAGGGGCTGCAGTTCTCTGTGTGTACTAGCTATTTATAGGCTGCGTGGCATAAAGTTAACTCTTAATGATCTTGACTTAACCATATTATATTGGTTTTAGGAGAAACTCCATACTTTTCTACATTTTAAAAATAAACTATCCTATTGTCATAATTGTGTTATAATGCTTTCTATGACTTTTTTAACATTGTATATATTTTGTTAACATAGGAAATAATTTTTCTATTCAGTTCATACGTATGTCTGTAACTAAAACCATGTATATTATACTTTATTATTATGAAGCTATTATCAAATATAATATGCCAATCTCATTACTTCTTTCATCTTTAATTACTAAGATCTAGCTATTCATAATTTTATATACTCAGTGATAGAAATTATAATTTCTTATAAATTATTAATTCCATATTATTATTAAAAATGTATATTTGAAATATTTATTTATGTTATGGAGTCATTATTTTCAAGTCCTTTTATTCTATAATGTGATTCTATATTCATTTCTATTTTTTCTTATCTCTGACAATGTATATCTATATTTCATATCTTTCCTGATTACTTATTTATTGGGAGTTCTTCAATTTATATAGGCCCTCATTAAATTAGCAATCATAGTTCCCTCGGTCCTCGCAAAAGACAGTTTTTTGCTGTGTGCGAGGACCGATTCCTCAAAACGTCCCTCTGCGAGATGACACAGGAAAACAGCCGAGAATAGGCTCAGAGAGAGTTGTGTAGTAACATACAGCCATATATCTATGAGGAAAACCTCGGAAGAATCCCTACAGGCACAAAAAAGTGCCTGCAAGGGCTCCTAAATCCGCCGTGTGATGCCCCCCCCCCCTGCTCCCTCAACACATCCCCATGCTGCAGGGGTCCATATAGAGACCCCTGCAACCTCCCCACATTAACCCCTTGCAGCAGGGATTCTCAATCGGCATCGATCAAGGCCCTCGCTGCATTTAAAAATGTTAAATTTCCCACTGCGGGTCCTTAAAGGACCTGCAGCAAACTATTGACTAACTAGCGACTTGCACATCAAAAAATGACGGTCAATAAAAGAAAGTGTTGAAATGCTGTTTGTCACACAATGTGAGTGTACTGTATGCCTCAAGTAACTAAATTCCTCAAAAAGCAGAAATCTACATGACATAAAATAAGACAAACTAAAATCAACAAAAATAACAAATGAACATTACAGAACAAAACAAAAAAACCTAAGTGACCAAAAATAAAAAAAAGGAACATTACAGAAAATAAAAAAAATACATTACAACCTCCCGTCACTACACAATTTTAAAAAAAAATACACACCTGGAAATGAAATACATATAATACATACATATAATACAATACAACACAATTAAATAAAATACAATACAATTAAATAAAATACAATACACCCCTATGTAATATACATGCCACTATCTAATATACATGCCACTATTTAATATACATGCCACTATATAATGTAATATACATCCCACTATCTAATATACAATACTGACTAATAATACATCCCCCTATCTATCTATGTAATTGTAATGATATACAAAGGCAGGCTGGCGCAGTGGTAGGAAAGAGGCTCAGCTGCCTGGGGACCAAGGTTCAAAACCCAGCAGAGTCAATTCCTCACATTACCCCCACCTATATAGGTGCAGCCTCTGGATGCCCTATTACCCGGTTTAACAGGGTACTGCACATGAAAAGACTGAAGAAGATCAGGAGCGTGAATATTGTCCACTGGTTCCCACGAACTATCCTCCTCACCATAGCCTTTCCAACGAACCAGATACTGAAGCTTGTTGCGGAAGATCCTGGAGTCCAGAATTTTCTCCACCTCATATTCATCCTCACCATCCCCGAGGACTGGAGGTGGGGCAGGCAGGGCTCGGCCAGGGAAAGTGTTGTCATGGAAAGGTTTCAGCAGTGCAACGTGAAACACTGGATGTATTCTCATGGAATCTGGAAGTTGCAAACGAAAAGTGACAGCATTGATCTGAGCGATGATCTCAAAAGGTCCCATGAACCTCTGACCCAATTTATAAGAAGGAACCCTAAGCTTAAGATTCTTTGTTAACAGCCAAACCTTGTCACCAACATGATAAACTGGGGCCTCCGTTCTATGCCTATCAGCAGCTCTCTTGTAACATTTCTGAGCCTCCGAAAGAGTCTCCTTCAACAGGTCTTGGGAATCTTGTAAGGTGGTTAGCCGATCAGTGACTGCAGGAATGGAAGTAGTTATCGGGAGACTCACTAGAAAGGTTGGATGGTAACCATAGTTGGCAAAAAATGGGCTCAGAGAAGTGGAGCAGTGTTGGGCATTGTTATAGGCAAACTCCGCCGTGGGTAGAAAATCAAGCCAGTCATCCTGCAGGTAACTAATATAGCACCGCAAATATTGCTCTAAAGTCTGGTTGGTTCGCTCAGTCTGTCCATTACTTTGTGGATGAAAAGCTGATGACAGATTTACATTAATACCTAGATTAGAGCAAAAATGTTTCCAAAAACGAGATGCAAACTGCACTCCCCTGTCAGAAACTACTTCATCAGGCACTCCATGCAAGCAAAATATTTAATGAATAACCAGGTCAGCCGTCTGTTTAGCTGAAGGGAGACCACGAGCTGGTATGAAATGACCCATCTTAGTTAACCTGTCCACAACAACAAGAATGGTAGTGTGTTCCTTAGAGGGAGGTAGTTCCACAATAAAGTCCATGGATATAGATCCCCAGGGACGATGAGGAATCGGAAGAGGCTGAAGCAAGCCAACAGGGGATGAGCGAGGAGTCTTATGTCTGGCACCTCATAATTCTTCGGCCACCAAAAGGATCGGGCGAGTAACTCTTGTGTCTTTCGGATTCCTGGATGACCTGCTGGCTTTGAGTCATGGTAGAGACGTAAAAGGTCCAGTCGCAGTGACTCCGGAGCAAACAGACGTTGTTGAAAAATCCAAAACCCATTAAGCATTGTCATATGGAGATCACGAGGAGGATCATGAAGAACTGGATCTTCAGCGTAGTCCTTTTTAATGCGAGACATCAGATCAGAAGGAAATGTAACTCCAATAAATATATCCTCCGGCAAGATGGTGGTCTTGGTTACGGTAGTAAGGAGGGGGTCAGCTATTCTAGACAAGGCATCCGCCTTACCATTCTTGGAACCAGGACGGTATGAAACCAAAAAATGTAACCTCGAGAAGAATAGGGACCAGTGTGCTTGTCTGGCTGACAGTCTCTTAGCTGATCGAATACATTCCAGATTTTTGTGATCTGTGAGGACAGTAATTGGATGGGTAGCTCCCTCCAAGAGATGTCTCCATTCGGTGAAGGCAGCTTTTATAGCCTATAGTTCTTTATTCCCTATGTCATAGTTTCTTTCTGCTGGCACCATCTGGTGGGAATAGAAGGCACACGGATGTAACAGCATCTTAGGTCCAGTCCTTTGAGACAGTATAGCACCAACAGCTGAATCAGAAGCATCAACTTCCACAATAAATGGTAATTCCGGCTGAGGATGTACCAGGACGGGGGCAGATGTAAACAGAGTATTTAATCGGGAGAATGTGGTATCAGCCTTTTTGGACCACTGAAAAGGAGTCCCTTTACTCGTAAGTTCAGTGATCGGTGTAATAACGGCAGAGAAATTCTTAATGAAACGGCTGTAAAAATTGGCAAACCCCACAAATCTCTGAACATCTTTTTCATTCTTGGGGATGGGCCAGTCCAGCACAGCTTTAATTTTACTTGCGTCCATACTTAAACCTTTAGGAGTTATTACATACCCCAGGAATTGAATTTAAATGTTTGTTCTAACTCACATTTTTCCAGTTTAATGTATAGGTGGTGGGCACGAAGGCGCTCCAGAACAATACAGACCTGTTTTCTGTGGTTTTCAAGACTATCAGAAAATATTAGGATATCATCCAAATATGCCACAACAAACTGATCCAGGAGATCTCGTAGTACATCATTGATAAGATGCTGGAAAGTTGCAGGGGCATTACAAAGCCCAAAAGGCATTACTAGATATTCGTAATGCCCGTACCTGGTTCTGAAAGCTGTTTTCCATTCATCATTTGGTCTTATGCGAACCAGATTATATGCCCCCCCAAGATCAAGCTTCGTAAATATTTTAGCTGAGCAAAGTCTCTCCAAAAGTTCAGGAATGAGAGGCAAGGAGTAGCGTTTTTTAACAGTGATGTTATTAATGTCCCTGTAGTCAACGCATGGCTGCAATCTTTCTTTTCTACAAAGAATATAGGAGCTCCTGCTGGAGAAATAGATGGTCGAATAAATCCTTTTATTCACGAAGAGCTTTCAATTCAGGCTCAGAAAGGGAATATATACAGCCAAATGGGATAGCAGCCACAGGTAACAGCTCTATTGGGCAATCATAAGGCCTGTGGGGTGGAAGCTGATCAGCATTCTTCTTATCACAGACATCTGCAAAATCCCTATATTGTAGAGGAAGCTTAGTCAAGTTTGTAGCAACCATTTCATTAATTGTTGTGGCAACAGGTGTTACCTTAGAGGGTTGACAATTCATTAGGCAGTGTTCTGAAGGAAAGGACAAAGCTCTGGTCTTCCAATCAATCTGTGGGTTATGCAGAGCAAGCCAAGGTACCCCAAAAAATCACTGGAAACTGTTTTGAGGAAATTAGGTGGAAAGATATAGCCTCATGGTGATTCACTTCCAGAGTCAACTTTAAGGGCACAGTCTCATGTGTAACCGGGCCTGACATAAGTGGAGAACCGTCTACTGTCTCCATTAACACAGGTGAAGAATTAGGGATAGACTGAATTCTATTTCCTGCTGCAAATTTGATGTCCATAAAGTTTCCGCCTGCTTCAGAATCTATCATAGCTGTAGTTGATAGGCACCACAAAATGAGGATGTTGAGTCAACATACCCTCTTCACCATGAGCTGGCCATAGCTATTGTTCTTTTGGATTTGCTAGGGCAATTGATGGCATAGTGCCCTGCACTACCACAATACAGGCATAAATTGTGAGTGCGTCGCCACTGTTTTTCTTCATTGGATAATGGCTCTCTTATTAGATTTACCTGCATAGCCTCAGGCTCAGAGTCTGTAGGTGTTTGTGGGGTTGGAGTAGAAATTCTTGAATAGGAAATAGGAGTAGCACTTGGTCTAAAAGAGCCCTGTCTTTCCAATCTTCTTTCAGAAAGTCTCCGATCAATACGGATAGCCAAACGCACAAATGCATCAAAGTCAGCAGGAAAATCAACACGAGCTAGCTCATCTTTTATAGCTTCTGAGAGACCTTTTCTGAAGTGGAACCTCTGGGCTGATTGGTTCCAAGTAGTATCAGCAACCCACTGTCTGAATTCAGTAGCATATTCAGCCACAGAGCGCCTCCCTTGATGCAAATGAAGGAGAGTGGCTTCTGCTGTAGCACATCGATTGGGGTCATCAAAAACTAGGCACATGGCCTCAAGAAAGTCATTTAAATTACCCAAGACTGGACTGTCCTTTTCCAGAAGAGGGGAGCCCCAAGCCAGGGCTTCATCTTTGAATAGGGAGAAAATAAATCTTACCTTCTCTCTTTCAGATGGAAAACGGTGAGGTAACATCTTTAAGTGCAAATGGCATTGATTCAGGAAACCCCTAAATCTTTTGCGATCTCCTCCAAACTTTTCTGGTAGGGGCAAACGGGCATCTTGTGCAGGTGTAACAGTAGCAGCCGCAACATCACGTGCCCTGTAGCTGGTATACTCACTGTGCATTGACCGAACTTTATTTTGCAGTTCAGCTACCTGGTCCTGCAGCACTTGAATGGTCTGTGCCTGGGTCTGCACAGTTCTTGCAATAAAAGCAACCTGCTGGGCCAATGCAGAATCTGGCCCGGTGGTCTCCATGAAAGGGCCAGAATATTCTGTAATGATATAGGAATCACAAGGTTTTGGAGACCAGCAGCCTAGGGGCCTCATTCTATTATCGGCCGTAAATCGGCCGTAAGGCTGCGATTCCTTGCGGGGGTTCAGTTAACTCGCGATTCTATTATATGGCCCCGCAAGGATCTCCTTTTACGGCCGGCCGCATATCTTGGAACCGGCCGTAAGCTGTGAAATCTAAAAACGCAAAAATAAATTCAAGCCTGCACTGTACAGCTCTGTAAATGCTAGGGATCATATTGGGGGACATGAGGATTAAAAGAAACCCACTCTCAAGCTTGCACATCTGCCCAAACCCGAGTTCAAATTAACTGTTTTTTTTCCGGCTGCGGCGTGGGTGTGTCTGAGGTGCTCCAAGCACTCTGGACTTTTTACATGGATATTTTACGGATATTAAAAATGAAATATTTTACGGATTTGAGTACAGGATAATTATGTGCTATTTTTTCTAACACCTAAAATCCCTTTATAGTCTTCTCAAAGTGCAGGAGGGCTTTATTTGAGCTATTTTATGTGCTTAATTGGTGCTAGCGAGACCTCTTTCCTGCAAGTAAGCTGCGGCTCGTTTTTAGCCTTGCAGAGAGGTTTCCCGGAGCAATTGAATTGCAAATCTCTTGCGGCCGTTTTAGATCAAAGGCTTTCCTCCGGCGCGAGCGGCCGCAAGAGATAGCAAGGCACCGGCCGCAAGCCTGCCGGAATCCCCGGCCGTAAGGGAATAGAATAGCAGAATAGCTTGCGGCCGGTCCTTGCGGCCCCGCAACGGCTGCGGCCGATAATAGAATGAGGCCCTAGGTCAGCAATGATCCAATTTAGCAGCTTGTAGGTGAAACAGGAACAAGCTTTATTGAAGGGAACTGGAACCACAATAATCTGGCAAGGTACATAGACAGGAAGTGCCTTATATAGGCCAAGGACCAGACACCTGACCAGACACAGCTGAAGAGACTAGTCACTGATACTATTGCTAGCAGAGTCAAGGTTTATCAGATCTCAAGGAAATTCACAAAGGCAGGCTGGCGCAGTGGTTGGGAAGAGGCTCAGCAGCCTGGGGATCAGGGTTCAAAACCTAGCCAATTCCTCACAGTAATATACAATACATGCTATCTATATATATAATAGCTACCCTAATTGTAAGCTACAATAAAATAATTAAGACCACCTACCTTTGAGATGTTTCTTCAGATCAGCAACCTACGGTAAAAATTATACTTAAGACCACTATACTTAAGATTCAAAAAATTAATACAACACGTTTACATGAAATACCTAAATATTGTAAATATTCTAAATATTATTCTCACCGTTCCACCATGTCACGTCCTCCATCTTTGCTTGTCCGGCGATACTCCTGTAAAAAAAAACATTACATTTGTAAACATAAAGCAATGTTAAATAAACACTTTCTACATACTTACCTTTCTATGATGTCTCCGGCCTCGTTGCATGAAGAAAATAAAAAAAATAAACACACACATTAGCCCTGGCGGATGTCTCTGACGCTAATGACCTTCCTATGGAGTGTTCAAGAATAAAATTGGCAATGGCGGCTTCTGATTGGCTGAAAAGGCTGTCTATCATATTCAGACAATGGGAGGACCCCATTTGTGAACCAATGAAAAAAGTATACACCCCAAAATACAATGGTGATTGGATAACACACCTATCCATCTTTATTTGAACTAATCCTAAGGCTTTATTGCCATCAGCCAACCACAATGGAATATACCCCCACGTACTGATTGGTGAAGACATCTGCGTCTTCCCATTGGCTGTAATATTGATTTATATTAACAATAGCCAATGAGAATGCGCAAATCCTTCACCAATCAGTACGTGAGGGTGTATTCCTTTGTGATTGGCTAGTGTCAGTGCAACCAATCAGAATGTGCAGAGGCTCCAACCAATCACCCTGTGGGGGTGTATTCCATTGTGATTGGCTGAAGGCATCTGCGCCTTGTAATTGGTTTATATAAAGATTGACAGGTGCAAATATCCAATCAGAGTGGGATTTTAAGGTGTATCCGTTTGTGATTGATGCACACATTGGCCCCTCCTGATTGGGTGAATTTGATAGACAGCGTTTTCAACCAATCAGGCGCCATTGCTTATTTTCTTCCGGAAAATTCTCCTTGAGCCTCATTAGCGTCGGGGATGTCCGGGAGTGCGGATGTAAGCATATATATATATATATATATATATATATTTTTTTTTTTTTACAGGGCGTGGCAGAAGAGGATCCAGAGGAGGCCGGAGACATCGCAGGGAGGTAAGTATAATGTAGATTATGTTTATTTTATTTTGATTTATGTCTATTAATGTTGTTTTTTTTTAACAGGTGCCGCGCCAGAGAAGGATTTAAAGAATGCCGGACGGGACATGCTGGAAAGGTGAGTAGAATATTTAGAATGTATAGAATGTATAGAATGTATAGAATGTTTATTTTAGAACTGTAAACGTGTTGCACTAATTTTTTTTGATTTTTTTTTCGTAGGTGGCTGATCCTAATTGACATCTGCAAAAAGTGGTCTTAATTATTTTATTTTAGCTTAGACTTAGATTAGTTAATATATAGATAGCATTTATTGTTATCTAGGGGTATGCATTTTATATAGATAGCATAGGATGTATTGTATATTAAATTGTGTTATTTATTTAGATAGATTGGGAATGTATTATTATATAGATAGCATGTATATTAGATTATGCTATTTATTTAGATAGATTGTGTGATGTATATTAGATAGGGGTGTATTGTATTGTAATTGTATGTATTTGTATTGTATGTATTTGTATTGTATGTATTTGTATTGTATGTATTTGTATTGTATGCATTTGTATTGTATGCATTTGTATTGTATGCATTTGTATTGTATGCATTTGTATTGTATGCATTTGTATTGTATGCATTTGTATTGTATGCATTTGTATTGTATGCATTTGTATTATATGTATTTGTATTCTATGTATTTCCTTTTCAGGTGTGTATTTTTTTTTTTGTAGTGAGGGGGTGTAATGTTTTTTTTTTCTGTAATGTTCCTTTTTTTATTTTTTGTGACTTAGGTTTTTTTATTTTTTGTAATGTAGTTTTTTTTTGTGAGTTAGGTTTTTTATTTCATGTAATGTAGATATTTTTTGTTGTTGTGACTTTAGGCTTTTTAATTTTCTGTAATTACAGTGATTGGGGTAATAGGGGGTAGGTAGTGTAAATGTTAATAGGTTAATGTAGAGGTTGTTTAGTTGATATTTAATGTTTTATTGGGGGGGTCTAGTGCAGTATAGTGTTTATACTTAGTGTCATGATGGTCCTTGAGGACCATCATGGCACTTATGTGGTTAATGTAGTGTTCTAACAGGCCCATAATGGTGTTAATATACCCTTATGGGACTGATGGGGTTAAATAGAGGCTTATGGTGGTCTGTATTGACCCCATGAGTGACAGGGTAAATGAAGGACTTATGGGGGTCTGTATTGACCCCATGAGTGACAGGGTTAATGAGGGTTTTAAGGGGATCTGTATTGACCCCCATGATTGACAAGGTGACAGTGTTAATGTTTTTTTCTTTTACAACGGGTCCTTTAAGGACCTTTACTGTCCTTTAAGGACCTGTAACGTGGGAATTTTAAATTTTGATTGCCACGAGGGTCCCCGATCGCATGCAATCGGGACCCCCACTGCGATGGTTAATGTGGGGTTAATGCAGGGCTCGGAGCTTATCTCGGATCCCCTGCGGTTAATCTGGGTTTCCGAGCTTATCTCGGATCCCTTCTTGGGTAAGTTGTAGGTAGCTGAGCGGTCCTGGGTCTTTGAGCCTCGTTTTAATTTTTTTCGGCAGTCATTTTTTCTCTTGCTTAGGAGATTTTCGTGTGTGTGAACTCGGGAATTTGTACTTAAATGGAGGTGTAACTTCACTTTCAGACATCCTGGGTGCCCCCCCTTGCTATGGGTAAGGTTTTTATGTAGTTTTTGTGAGTTTTGGGTGTGTTTTGACTGTTTGTAGGTGTGCGCAGTCCCGCCATTTTTCGTGCGCGGTGTGTGTGTGTAACCGGGTGTGAGGCGCCTTTGAGATTTTTTTTATTTAAAAAGTTGTGTGTATGTGTGTGTGTGTTTGTTAACACAGCCAACATTGAAGCCTCCACCTCCGCAAATGCGGACCCTCGCTTCGCAAGGATCCGCATTTGCGGGGACGTTACATTGTTTTTTTTTGGGCTGGGAGGTTGGGTTTTTTTTTGTTAAAAAGTCGTGTGTGTGGTGTGTTTGTGTAACACAGCCGACATTGGAGCCTCCACCTCCGCAAATGCAGACCCTCGCTTCGAAAGGATCCGCAATTGCGAGGACGTTGGATGCTCCACCACCGCAAATACGGACCCTCACTTTGTATGCTCACAACTATATATGTGACAGTACCCCTGCAGCATCTAACATTAACCCCCTCAATGCTGGAGGTCCCCATCGAGACCCCCAAAGTCTCCCCAATTTTAACCCCTTGCTGCAGGGTCCATAGGGACCTCAGTAACCCCCCCCCCCCCCAAATTAATACCTTACAGCGGTGGGTCCCCGATCAGCTTAGATCAGGCCAACGCTGCCTTTAAAAAAATTTAAATAACCACCATCGGTCCTTAAAGGGCCCGCAGCACACTATAAACCAATCCCGGCCGCGGCACCTAAAATTACCCCCCCTCTATGCTGGGGGTCCCCATCGGGACCCCCAAAGTATCCCCACATTAACCCCTTGCTGCAGGGATCCATAAGGTCCCCTGCAGCCCCCCACGTTAACCCCTTGCAGTGGGGGTCCCGATTGGCACCGATCGTGACCCCGCTGCATTTACAAATTCAAATTTCCTGCCCCGCGGGTCCTTAAAGGATCCACACTAAAAAATATTAACCCCTGCCGCAGGGGGTACTATAAGTACTCTCCCAGGCAACTAAAATTAACCCATCACTCATGGGGCTCTAAACAGAGCCCCATGAGCACTTAAATTAACCCTATAACTCATGAGGAACTATACAGAGCCCCATGAGCCCTTAATTATCCCTGTCAATCATGGGGGTCAATTCAGACCCCCATAAGCCCTTAATTAACCCTATAACCAATGGGGCTCTATACAGAGCCCAATGAGCACTTAAATTAACCCTATAACTCATGGGGCACTGTACAGAGCCCCATGAGACTATAATTACCCATCTCAGTCCAATAGGGTGCTATATAGACCCCTATAGGACACTATTTATCCCCTCCAGGACCATCATTACAAAGTCTAAGCACTACACTACACTATTAACCTAACTATACCCCATTAACCCATGCTAAAGCCTATCTAACCCTAACTGGGCCTATCTAACCCTTACTGGGCCAATCTAACCCTAATTTGGTCTATTTAAACCTATCTGGACCTAATAACCCTAACTGGGCCTTTTTAACCCCATCTAGCCCTATTTAATTACATCACTTATGAGGGTCTATACAGACCCCCATAAGCCTCCATCTAACCCCATCTGTTATGTTGTTCTATACAGACCCCTGTAAGCCTCTAGTTAACCCAATCAGTCCTATAAAGGTCTATGAAGACCCTCATAGGACAATTAGAAGCCTATTATTAACTCCATAAGTGCCATGAGGGTCTTCCAGGACCCTCATGACACTAAGTACAAACACTACACTACACTATTACCCCAATAAACCACCAAATCTAAATTAACCCCCTCTACCCTAACCTTTTTAATCCCTACCTACCTAACACTTTCTGCCGAACCCCCTATTAAACCCCCACCCTACTAATTATATAAAATAAAAAAGCAAAAAAGAACATTACAACCCCCCCCCCCCTTTACTACAAAACATTAAAAAAATTACACACCTGCAAAGGAAAAGGCATACACAAATATCAATAACATTACAGTAATAAATACATTATAAATATACATCTACCTACAATACATGTCCCCCTATCTAGACATCACCCCCTATCTATACCTATCCCCCTATCTAGATATTACCCCTATCTATACCTAACCCCCAATCTAAACATCACCCCCTATCTATACTTAACCCCCAATAAGAACATCACCCCCTATCTATACAATACCCCCTAAATCTAAGCTAAAATAGAATAAATAAATCCACTTACCTTTGCAGATGTCCCTTTTAATTGCACCACCCTAAGAAAAAAAGAAACATCAGATTATAAAAAAATTAAACATTACATACAGGGAGTGCAGATCTATTAGGAAAATGAGTATTTTGACCACATCATCCTCTTTATGCATGTTGTCTTACTCCAAGCTGTATAGGCTCGAAAGCCTACTACCAATTAAGCATATTAGGTGATGTGCATCTCTGTAATGAGAAGGGGTGTGGTCTAATGACATCAACACCCTATATCAGGTGTGCATAATTATTAGGCAACTTCCTTTCCTTTGGCAAAATGGGTCAAAAGAAGGACATGACAGGCTCAGAAAAGTCAAAAATAGTGAGATATCTTGCAGAGGGATGCAGCACTCTTAAAATTGCAAAGCTTCTGAAGCGTGATCATCGAACAATCAAGTGTTTCATTCAAAATAGTCACCAGGGTCGCAAGAAGCGTGTGGAAAAACCAAGGCGCAAAATAACTGCCCATGAACTGAGAAAAGTCAAGCGTGCAGCTGCCACGATGCCACTTGCCACCAGTTTGGCCATATTTCAGAGCTGCAACATCACTGGAGTGCCCAAAAGCACAAGGTGTGCAATACTCAGAGACATGGCCAAGTTAAGAAAGGCTAAAAGACGACCACCACTGAACAAGAAACACAAGCTGAAACGTCAAGACTGGGCCAAGAAATATCTCAAGACTGATTTTCTAAGGTTTTATGGACTGATGAAATGAGAGTAAGTCTTGATGGGCCAGATGGATGGGCCCGTGGCTGGATTGGTAAAGGGCAGAGAGCTCCAGTCCGACTCAGACGCCAGCAAGGTGGAGGTGGAGTACTGGTTTGGGCTGGTATCATCAAAGATGAGCTTGTGGGGCCTTTTCGGGTTGAGGATGGAGTCAAGCTCAACTCCCAGTCCTACTGCCAGTTCCTGGATGATGCCTTCTTCAAGCAGTGGTACAGGAAGAAGTCTGCATCCTTCAAGAAAAACATGATTTTCATGCAGGACAATGCTCCATCACACGCGTCCAAGTACTCCACAGCGTGGCTGGCAAGAAAGGGTATACAAGAAGAAAATCTAATGACATGGCCTACTTGTTCACCTGATCTGAACCCCATTGAGAACCTGTGGTCCATCATCAAATGTGAGATTTACAAGGAGGGAAAACAGGACACCTCTCTGAACAGTGTCTGGGAGGCTGTGGTTGCTGCTGCACGCAATGTTGATGGTGAACAGATCAAAACACTGACAGAATCCATGGATGGCAGGCTTTTGAGTGTCCTAGCAAAAAAAGGTGGCTATATTGGTCACTGATTTGTTTTTGTTTTGTTTTTGAATGTCAGAAATGTATATTTGTGAATGTTGAGATGTTATATTGGTTTCACTGGTAAAAATAAATAATTGAAATGGGTATATATTTGTTTTTTGTTAAGTTGCCTAATAATTATGCACAGTAATAGTCACCTGCACACACAGATATCCCCCTAAAATATTCAGCTTTGATATTAATGAGTTTTTTGGGTTTATTGAGAACATGGTTGTTGTTCAATAATAAAATGAATCCTCAAAAATACAACTTGCCTAATAATTCTGCACTCCCTGTAAAATAAATAAATAGTACAGATACAGTATTAAACCCACCTTTGCCGAATGTCCCCTTCCATCTTCCTCTGTTCATTGTAGATTGAAAACGTACCTGTCCCCGATGTCCCTGGCCTTCTCCTCTTCTGCTCCAGCTGGGCCCTGGTGCTGATCAGTGACCCCCGCTGCAAGGGGTTAATGTGGGGATGCTGCAGGGATCCCTATGGTCCTGTGCTGGCACGGACGGCCGTGCTAAGTAGCTCACACGTTGCTCGCAGCAAGGCTAATTTAATAGCGTTGTAAAGTTTGCAGTACTTAGGGTTTAAGTACAAACCTCATATCAATGAGGCTGGAATTTAATAAGGCTGACAGTGTCCAGTATATATAATTTTTAGCTTATTTTATTTTTATACATTTATTGTAAATAATTAATAGATACTGTTTTTAATAGTTCACATAACAGACACTTTTTGGACACTTTTTATGCTTAATGAATATTCTTCTTATTTATCATTTTATTAATGTATCATTTATTTTATGAATGTGCAATCCTATGCTATAAATTAAGTGGATGTAAATTCCTCATTTAGGCCCATTGGGCTTTTTGTACTTAACCAAAATATCCACTTTGCCTCTTTGCATAGTAGTTTGTGGTCAGTGTCACCTTAACATATTGAAGAGGGAATATGGTCTATACCAATGAATCTTAAGTAGTTTGTGTTATTATTGTGTTGAACTCTGACATGCCTAGCAATACGATCTGCATTTCTCAGTACATCATTTATATGCTCTAGTACTTGGGGTCTGAGCTGTCTACTTGTTTTCCTGATATACTTTTTTTTACATTGGTAAAATATTTGGTATATGTCCTTTTTTAAGTCCATTGTTACTATGTATGCATCTTTTGGTACTTTTATACCTTCCAGTTTTTTTAGTGTGTCTTTAGTATCTCGTACGTTTGAGGGCATAGTTGTTACTTGTTCTTTCGTCAACAAATATGCTGGGATTTTAAGTTACACTGTTGATGCCCGACACGATAGGCCAGCTGGGAGGTTTTTCAGGGTTTTTATGAATTTTAGGTATTGTAATCCATGTGGAAATAGTAGGTTTACGATTTATCAAAAATCTTGATTCAGCTTTGGTTATTAACGCTTGATTTTATGCTTTTTCCACTATTTCTTGTAGTTCTTTTATACAATTATTTGTAGGATCTAATTTCAATTTACTATAACAATTGTCATCATCAAGAAGTTTTTGTGTTGTCTTAATATAGTCAGAGGTATTCAGTATTACTACGTTACCTCCTTTATCAGAAGGTTTAATAGTAATTTCAGGATTGTCCTGTAATTTTTTTAGGGCTTTTTGTTTGATAAAACTCAGGTTATTATTTATCGTAGTGCTCTTTTATTAATTCTTTAGTCACAAAATACCTCATTCTATTAGCGGCCGCAGCCGTTGCGGGGCACCAAGGACCGGCCGCAAGCTATTCGGCTATTCTATTCCCTTATGGCCGGGGGCTCCGGCAGGCTTGCGGCCGGTGCCTTGCTATCTCTTGCGGCTGCTCGCGCCGTAGGAAAGCCTTTGATCTAAAACGGCCGCAAGAGTTTCGGCCTTAAGAAATTCCTATTTGCAATTCAATTGCTCCGGGAACCCTCTCTGCAAGGCTAAAAACTAACCGCAGCTTACTTGCAGGAAAGAGGTCCCGCTAGCACCAATTAAGCACATAAAATAGCTCAAATAAAGCCATCCTGCACTTTGAGAAGAAATAAAGGCAACCTGCACTCTGAGGAGACTATAAAGGGATTTTAGGTGTTAGAAAAAATAGCACATAATTATCCTATACTCAAATCCGTAAAATATTTTATTTTTAATATCCGTAAAATATCCATGTAAAAAGTCCAGAGTGCTTGGAGCACCTCAGACCCGCCCACGCCGCAGCCGGAAAATAAACAGTTAATTTGAACTCGGGTTTGGGCTGATGTGCAAGCTTGAGAGTGGGTTTCTTTTAATCCTCATGTCCCCCAATATAATCCCTAGCATTTACAGAGCTGTACAGTGCAGGCTTGAATTTATTTTTGCGTTTTTAGATTTCTGAGCTTACGGCCGGTTCCAAGATATGCGGCCGGCCGTAAGAGGAGATCCTTGCGGGGCCGTATAATAGAATCGCGAGTTAACAGAACCCCCGCAAGGAATCGCAGCCTTACGGCCGATTTACGGCCGGTAATAGAATGAGGCCCTAAGTCAACAAATATTTCTATGTCAGGAAAAAGTAAGAATGGGGGGGGTATACTTTGTTCATATTTTGTTTTTGCTTTTATTGTGTTTCATTTCTTCCATTAAATAATTTTGTGCTTCTTTTTCACTTTCTGTTAATTCCATTTTTTTCTAAATTCTTTTGTTGTTCTATGCTGTAATATTTATATAATATCAACTTCCTTGCAAAAAGGTTTAGATCTTTTATTTGATCAACCAGATCAAATCTGGCAGTTGGAGAGAAGGAAAGGCCCATACTCAGTACTGTATGTTGAATGGGATTTAAAGAATATTGTGAAAGATTTAATACTTCTAACTTCTCGTTAGAGATAGATGATACTTTTTGTATCTTTTCACTTTTATTTAGCTATTCAGTTGGTACGCCCACACTCTTCTGTCCCTCAAATCTCTTGTTAAATGTTGATTTTTTTTTTCTTTACACCTCGGGTTAAAAACCCTTTCATTTTTGTGTTTATTTTATGTTTTTTATTCCCTCGGTTTACCAGTTTCTATTGTGTCACTTTCAGATACCTCCATGTCAGGTGTACTATATTCTCTATGGTATCTCAGGCTTGCAATGGATTTTCTTACTCTGAATTAGTATGCTGTACCATTTTCAAAGTCCTTAGTATACTGAGTCTGAGCTTTAAAAGTGACTTTAAATTGTATTAATGAGTAATCCTAATAATGATCCCAAAGCTTGGATCTTTGTGGGCTACCAGAACTAACTACCATTTTATATCTCTTGACTACAATTATAGCTACTTTGATGTATTTCCAGCTAAGATTTTTAGTGTGTTAGAATCTATTGCAAACCATCATTAGAAATAGACATATACATAAGAAAAGTTCTAAAAAGTCACACATAATACAATAGTAAGAGCATTTATAGTAATTCTGGTCCACAAATCGCACAGTTATTTTTAATAACAAGTCACTTGCCCGTCAATAATATTGTATTAAAAATTGTGTGTTCTGTCTTTTTGTGCACCCTCTCTCTGTGTACCCTGTCTCTCTTTCTGTGTGCCCTCTCTCTCTCTGCACTATCTCTCTTTCTCTGCGCTCACTCTCTCTCCACTCTCTCTCTCCTTCTCTTTCCCTCCCTCCTTCTATCTCTTCCTCCCTTTTCTCTCTCTCCCTCCCTCCCTCTCTTTCTCCCTCTCACTCCCCCTCCTTCCTTCTCTCTCCCTCCCTCTCCTTCTCTCTCCCTCCCTCTCCCTTCGCCACGCAATGCAAGCCTCACAATTTGCAATGCGCATGCACAACTCACAATTCTCTCTATCCATCTCTCTAATTAGTTTTACATTTGAACCTTGGAATAATACTTGTATTGTTTTGCATTTTGGCAAATTCAAAAACATAGTGCACATATGAATGGTTATTTATATGTAGTATTCACAAAACCTGTTTAACATTAATGTCAAAGAATAAGTATTGCTCAAAGGCAATGAACAATGACATACAGAACATGTTATTGATCACAAAATAATCCTATTGTTGACATAAGTGTTAGAGTTTCCTTAGAAAGAGATACACTCTGTATATTATTTGATGTTAATGGAGGCTATCCACATACACACAAACTGTGCAATAAGAATTGTCTACTAATTGGGACTGAAAAACTCAATTTCTAATCATAAAATGTTTAGGTGTTTTCCTTTTTCAATAAATACCATTTAATTAAAAAAATGTATGTGAAATCCATTTGAAATTAAAGGAGCACTGTACTGTATATTTTTATACTGCGTAGTTAGGTAGTATATTGAAGTTTATTTTATTTTTTTAAATCTTAATTAAACAAATTAACATATAGATTTTATTTTAAATGAAGTGCTCGTGTCTAAGGAGTTGCTATTTGACAGCACTATTTGCCACTTTGATTCTTTCATCTGACCATGTCACAGGAGGGAGGCAACTAGTCCAATGTATCATGTGCAACTAGTCCAATTTATCATATGTACCGCAGCTATCCATAAGAGCACATGTAGAAAAAACATATAGAAAACATACCCACTGTACTTTTGTACATTTTATATTCTATATTCAATGGCACAACATGCAAAGTTTGCTTCAGTTTTGCTTAGCCTTCATTTTTGTTCTTAGTAATAAAAAAACTTGTTTTTTTTGTAACAGACTGGCTGGTACCAAGTGGCTGGTATCATTCCTAGTGTTGATATTACTAGCTGGGCTGTGTGTTCAGTGTGTCCTGCCCTAGCCTAGGAAACTGCTAGTACTTGAAAAGGTAGTGATTGCAATTCCCCTGTGATGATTTTCCAGAACTATTAACTGATTTATAATATAAAAATAACTGTTTATTTGTTCTCTTAAAAGGGGTGCCTTGTCTATAGTTGAGTGAGTGGGGAAAGAGTGACCTGCAGGGTTGATTTTGTGGTTGGAAAATTATTTGTTTATTGCGTCTGCCGCACTGTTCCTTATCCCTTCCTGTTTTTATGCCGAACTATTCAATGGTACCTCTTCTAGATCACTACCTTATCATGGTGAAGGGGCTTGTGTACTTCAATTAATCTATGAGCTATACCATGTAGGGTCACTCAAGATGGGCAGGTCATAGCAAATATGTTGGAGAAATCTCAGACCACTGGAGATTGAACCGACAACTCACTCCAGTATCTTTGCCAAGAACCATATCGATAAGGATAACCAGAAACACACACATATTTGGGCCCCCGAGATTCAGACATGTCTAAAGGACTGAACAACAACATTCAATGGTAACCCGCTTTATTGTTTCAAGCTTGATTGTATTGTATTTAATGAACTAATTCCATCTTCACTGTATTTTATGAACTAACTCTGTGTTGCAAACAGTTTACCTTGAGATCTCATTTATTAACACTACTATTTGAATACCCCATATGTCTTTGTCCATTGTCTAAATTTAAATGGGGTATATGATGAAAGTGATTGCAGAATAATAACAACTAATGAGCCTTTGAATAAGTACCATAACCAAGATGCCCCACCATCCCTACCAATCCCATTATATACTGACGGGGGATTTCCGAAAGCAAGTGGGTTGGATACATAGTAGCACTGACATATAGAGTGACTAAGGAAATAGATTATTAGGATTGGTTGAGGTATTTTCATAAGGTAAGGTCCCAGAGTGACACAAGTTAGGGTTCACCTGTAACTAGGATAGGCAGATATTTTCAAACATTTTCACTGCACTTAACTGTAAACTTCCTGTTCATCCTGTTACCTAGATAGAGCATTGTTGTGTGATAGCTGAATAAGGTTGGTTGTGGGAATAATTGATCACAGGAAGTTTCCTTACATGGTTAAGGCATGACCGACTGTCTTACAAAAAGCCACTGTTACAACTAAACATGTCTGCTAAAATTGTGAAGTCTAATAGTCAGAAATTAGAAAACTATACTTATAAATGCCCTAAGCCCTGGCCAAAAGAGAAATCCTGGTATTTGTTATTGTTGTATTACATTAAGACAACTATGGTTGTGAGAGAGTTAAAAATGACAAAGAAAGAACAGGACTGCATAAATGATTGTTTGTGCATATGGATAAAGGAAAGTATGAAGCAAGTGGACAGAGAGGAGACACCCAAATACCCTGTTTCCCCACCACAATATTGTCCCTCTGCCCCATTCCCCTATAATGAGGTTAGACAAAACATGAAGGAACTTTTTATTCATGCTCTAGCCAAAGAGAAGGGGAGGCTCATAGCGAGGGAAGTGATACAGGTCAGCAGCAAACAGGGAAAAAGACAGAAAATGTCACCACCTCCTGAAGGCAGAACAGCGTCTCAGAAACTCTGTATACATTTCCCTTAGTCATAAAGGGCATTTTATAAAAGTTGACAATGAGGGTACAGATTATGGCTCTAGTGAAAAAGGAAAATAGTGAAGGATCAGGCAGTGAAGGAGATAATAGGGAAGAAGCCGGAGGCACAGGAGAGACCACAGAGAGAGGGAACTGAACAGGGGAAACAGGAGATAGGAAAAAATCCCAAGTAGGAACGCAAAGAGCATGATCCCACAGTCTAAGTGCAGTAGAGGCAGGAAAAGACTAGAAGTGAATAGTGCAGCAGGTAGGTTCCTGAAGCTAGAGCTAAGAGGAAAACCTAGGAAAGGCCAAGCAAGGAAGAACTCAAGGTTAAGGCCAAAAAGATCAAAAGGGGCTGGAGATCCACATTGGGACTATCTCTCTATCAAAAAGTTTCAAGCCATAAGTTTCAAGCCAGGAAGCAGTACCAGATTAAGGGAAATAATGACCCAAAGTCCTAATGGATGGTAAATAAGTATCTACTCTCGGACATATACACATGGAAAGGTTAGCACAGTGTCTTCCAATCTTATCCAAGGGAGCGTGCAAGAGGATTGCCAAGTTTGAGGGACTGCAGAGCAGACCCTAGCCATAGGGGACATGAAAGCCTTATTATGCAGAATTGTAACTCACCATGCAAATGCTATATTACTGCAGAAATAGAACTGTAATGGATACTACTGTTCATGGCTTGGCTGCATTTAACCGACATAGGATGATCAAAAAAATTAGATTTCTCTCACCATGTCCGTTTTTAGGTAAAGATCAGGATCTGGTGGTCTACATGCACAAGACCCAACAGAAGTGGGAGAAAGACACTGGAAAAGGCTGCAACACTAGGCCTGCTTCTAGACTGCCATAATTCACCTCAAGGCACAAATGAAATTTCAGCTCCTGTAGGATTACCAGAGATGCACTGGCCCCAGATCCATGACAATGTTATTCATCACACCAACAAGAGGAAGAACAGACGAAGAAGGCTGAGAAACGAAGCCGATTGATCAAGAAACAGCTTGCTAGCTTGGAAAAGGAAAAGGAAGCACTTGGCTCTGTGGCCCAGGCAGCTGTTACTGCACCCCTGGCTCCAGTCTCACTCACACAAGGTCAGAAAGTATACCATGTGCCTCCACAAGAAAACTCATATGCACAACAACCTATGCAGCAAGGATATTGTTACAATTCATATCAGCAAGGATATGGTTATGATTCGTATCAGCTAGTATTTGGTTATAAATTTTATCATAGGAACAATCCCTATGAGATCATCAAAAAGGTTATATATATATATATATATATATATATATATATATATATATATATATATATATATATATATATACACAGTCATAAAAAAGGGTTATATATATATATATATATATATATATATATATACAGTGTTTTGCAAAAGTATTCACCCCCCTTGCCTTTGTACCTATTTTGTTACATTACAGCCTTAAGCTCAATGTTTTCTTAAACTGAATTTTATGTGATGGATCAGAACACAATAGCCTAAGTTGGTGAAGTGAAATGATAAAAATATATACATAAAACTATTTTTTAGCAATAGAAAACTGGCATGTGCGTGTGTATTCACCCCCTTTGTTATGAAGCCCATAAAAAGCTCTGGTGCAACCAATTACCTTCAGAAGTCACATAATTAGTGAAATGATGTCCACCTGTGTGCAATCTAAGTGTCACATGATCTGTCATTACATCTACACAACTTTTTTGAAATGCCCCATAGGCTGCAACACTTAAGCAAGAGGCACCACTAACCAAACACTGCCATGAAGACCAAGGAACTCTCCAAACAAGTAAGGGACAATCTTGTTGAAAAGTACAAGCCAGGGTTAGGTTGTACAAGCCAGGGTTAGGTTATAAAAAAAATATCCAAATCTTTGATGATCACCAGGAGCACCATCAAATCTATCATAACCAAATGGAAAGAACATGGCACAACAGCAAACCTGCCATGAGACGGCCGCCCACCAAAACTCACGGACTGGGCAAGGAGGGCAATAATCAGAGAGGCAGCACAGAGACCTAAGGTAACCCTGGAGGAGCTGCAGAGTTCCACAGCAGAAACTGGAGTATCTGTAAATAGGACGACAATAAGCCGTACGCTCCATAGAGTTGGGCTTTTTGGCAGAGTTGCCAGAAAAAAGCCATTACTTTTAGCAAAAAACAAAATGACATGTTTTGAGTTTGCAAAAAGGAATGTGGGAGACTCCCAAAATGCATGGAGGAAGATGCTCTGGTCTGATGAGACAAAATTGAACTTTTCGGCCATCAAAGAAAACGCTATGTGTGGCGCAAACCCAACACATCACATAACCCAAAAAAACACCAGCAGCCGGGACTGGGGCAACTGGTCAGAGTTGAGGGAAAGATGGATGGTGCTAAATAGAGGAATATTCTTAATCAAAACCTGTACCACTCTGTGCGTGATTTGAGGCTAGGACGGAGGTTCACCTTCCAGCAGGATGATGACCCCAAACACACTTCTAAAGCAACACTCGAGTGGTTTAAGGGGAAACATATCAATGTGTTGGAATGGCCTAGTCAAAGCCCAGACCTCAATCCAATCGAAAATCTGTGGTCAGACTTAAAGATTGCTGTTCATAAGTGCAAACTAACCATTTTGAAGGAGGTGGAGCAGTTTTGCAAGGAGGAATGTGCAAACATCCCAGTGGTAAGATGTGGCAAGCTCATAGAGACTTATCCAAAGCGACTTGGAGCTGTGATTGCAGCAAAAAGGTGTCTCTACAAAGTTTTGACTTTAGGGAGGTGAATAGTTATGCACATTGACTTTTTCTGTTATTTTGTCCTATTTCTTGTTTGCTTCACAATAAAAAATAAAACATCTTCAAAGTTGTGGGCATGTTCTGTAAATTAAATGATGCAAATCCTCAAACAATCCATTTTAATTCAAGGTTGTGAGGCAACAAAACACGACAAAATGCTAAGGAGGGGTGAATACTTTTGCAAGGCACTATGGCCCTCATTCAATTGCAATTTGGCCAATTGAATAGGGCTCTAAATAAGCACATAACATATTTGTTTTAAATAAGTTTTTAGTTAGTAAGCATCTATGCAAAAGCAAGGTTTTCACTAACTAAAGACTTCTTTAAAAAATAAATGCTATGTGCTTATTTTGAGCCCTATTCAATTGGCCAAATCACAATTGAATGAGGCCCTATATATATATATATATATATATATATATATACATAATCTAATTTTATAATTCATAAATTCTTAATCTTTTATATATGGAGTTTAGATAACTGAATTATTTATAAAATACATGCATTTAGTAAAAATATTATCCTATCTACTATTAAAATCTAACATTTAAAATATTAAAATATTTTAACTTAACTTTAGTTTCAGTTATATGAAAATATTTCCAGATCTAGTAGCACAGCATAAATGTTCATATAGATATAGTATGTAAATGTTTTGAAATCAATGATGTGGTAAAGCTGCTAAAAACACATATACAGAACTGTTTGAAACTTTCACTGTAGTTTTATTTACTCTTGACCTTTTAATCAATTCAGCTAGCAGAGTTCAGCATTCTGATTATCACTAAAAGAAATGGAACATAATTGTTTTCTTCTAAACCTTAGAATTCTGAGGTTACCAATACAAATAAAAAATGCAAATGCAAAATATTTCCATTTCTTTATATCCTATGCTTGTAGTCATATAATCCCTGATTATCTTCATCACCAATATTATTGGCTTATTTAACATGTTTTCTTTTTGGCAGAAACATAATTCACTCATCCCATGAAGTGTTAAGTAGTGATTACTTCTCTCCCAGATGACGAACAGTACAGTACCATTTCATGCACCATAACATTTTAATGTCACATTATAAACAATTTTAGGCACCTTTGAGACCCTGAAATATAATATTTATGTATTGTTTTAGACTCATGTGATGGTCTATCGACCATTTCTGTTTGTCAGTTTACACATTATAGGCTACTAGCGACTTGCCCGTCAAAAAATGACGGTCAATAAAATTTGAAGCCATGGGAATGCTGTTTGAGACATAATTAAACCCGTTTTATACTGGGAGGACCTTCGGCGCTCATTGCAAGCCTCTCATGTTATGTACTTTTGGTCCTGTGAGAGAGATATATATTTCTATGTATATGTAGTTAAGTAATAATTAATGACTTATTCAATTAATTAATTACGTAATAATTAATTATTTCTGCAATATAAAAATATAAGCAGAAAAAATCTTTAGGGAATAAAGCCCATTAGTGCATAACACTCTAAATATATATAACAAAAAAAGGTGGGCAATAGTAAAATGTAAACTTTATTGGTTGAAAAAAACGACGATTAAAACTTTAAAAAGGGAAAGAATAAAAACTGTACAAATACCTTTGAACAGAAAAACTGCAAACCTAATGACCACTGGACAACTGTCACTCATTAAGTGGGGTTTGAGCAGTATTATAAATGAGACACAGAGAGTGTCTATGTATAGGCTTGTAGTACTATGCAACAAAAGGTGTAAATCATTAGAATAGTGGGCCAAACCTTCCTAAATTACCTTGTGCTATAACTATATATCTCTCCCCAGTAACGGTTGTGAAACCTAGTGTAACAACATAAGGAAGATATAGGTAGCTTGGTAGTATGCTTCTAAACAACAGATTTATTTGCATACAAAAAATCCTCAGTTTGGCTCTTAGATCACCAGGTACTTCATTGCCTCTTATTAGAGTACAATGCCCCTAATATTTGAATGATATAGGTATAAATCAACCATTCAAACGATATGGCTCTTGAATGTCCAGATATTGCATTACCTCTTGTTAGAGTATAACACCACAACTATTTTGGTGGTGTAAGCATAATTTGGGCCATTCCGAACAAGCTCACTCTCTGTATACTCGCATATAGTATAACAGCGTCTCCCTGTGCTGGGGAGATTCGCGCTGCCTAGTTGCGTCGTGCGTAATAACGTCACGTTACGCTAGCCTACGTCCTATAAACCCTGTGGAGTCAATAAAATAAGATATATGTAAATGCTCAGATTACACATTCTCTGTCACTTTTGCCTAATAAATTAAAAGTCCCATTTTACTTCAGGCTACTGCCAGTTGCAGAGGGCCCGACCCTTTGCACCGGCTGTACCAGAAGTTGCTCCATTACTGGCAACAAAGCAAGTCTTTTCATGTAGCTGACATGATATGTACCTCAATTCAGCCTTCAGGTGAAACTGAAGACTTCTTACTTGTTTAAATGTTGTCATATTATCATCTATATAAACTTGTTTTGTATCAGTTACATATTGTATCAGTTCCACCCAACAATATGTTCTTTTCTGTAAGATTCCCCTTACAGATATAGCAGTGATCCCAAATAGTATAGTTTAACTGCATCAGCTAAATGTTAATCACATTTACTTAGAGTAAACTAACATTGAAGATTGTAGTTTTTATGTCAATCAGTCTTTCTGACACACCTCCAAGCAAAGAGCAATATCTCTTTTTAATGCGGTGATTATTGCCAATAATTGTTAATTATCTCTTAGGGCTCTAAATGTATTGTTTTCAGTCTAAAATCATAAGCAAATAAAAAGATTGAGCATGTCTAGGTAAACCCTGCATTTTTCTATTTGCACTGGCAAGGACTTAGGCTGCAATGATCGCCAAAAGCACTCATTGCACTGCAGGCCTCACCAAGCGAGGCGAGAAGTTGAGGAATGCAGGGCTTAGGCTGCAATGAGCGCCATAGGAACTCATCGCAAGGCCAGTAGGAATTCGCACACGAACAGTTGAAACACACAGGACTTAGTTGCAATGACTTAGCGACGGCCGCGAAATATAAGACTTTAATGGACAAACCACCTAAATGAAAATACCTGCAAAAACACACAAATATGCATCCAATTAACTTACAAACTCACACACAGCACAGAGGGAGAGACGGGGGAAAAAATGACATTTTGTAAGAAGCAAGCCTGTAACTCAGAAACACTCAAATTAAGAACCTAAAACGGTGGAAAACCCTTAAATTGCGCATGTGCAACTTTGTCCTCGAGCTAACACTCTATATATACTGCAGAGTTTCCAGAAGCTTCTTAGTTTCTCCTCAGATGATCAACTGTGTGCCTGCATATTTTCTGTGGACACATTTTATGAAGAGATTGTTAGCTCTTTATGATTTTTAACAAATACATTCACAAATAATAGGTAAAGTATTTAGATTGTTAATAATATATATTTATTAATTTTAAACATGACACCATTTAAGACAATTTTATCTCTAATAGTTGAAGTTTTATTATTTATTAATTAAATAATTTACAATTTGCATAAAATAATACATTTAAAAAAATGCTACATTTTATATTTTGCCCCGATGCCATTTCACATATTATAAGCTGCATATATTTGTTTATGCTAATACATGTAGTTGTTAGAAAAAAAAAATTATCAATATTTCAATCTGTTCTTACACTTTATAGGTCTCTGTAACATTGACAGTGACAGAAAATTGCCGACTGACAGAACAAATTAACGTTGATGGAAAAGGTACAGTATTTATTTAAGTACATTACTTAGATTTAAATACATTACATATCTATGATATTTTGAAATAGTAAATTGTATTTAATATGCTTCACAAATTTGACAAGCTAATGTACATTTTTTGGGACTTTCATTGTAAAAAAATAAATAAAAATGTTACTGTGCCTAAATTTAAAAATGCATTCTAAACTGTCTCTATTTGTGCTGTATAGAAAATGTAAAAGTTTAATAAAAATGCTAAAAAAAACAATTATATACTACAACTGAAAATATTATTTTACACTTTGCAGGTGTCTGCCAGTGACACTTTGGGGACACAGACGTGCTACTCTGCATCAATTGGAACATATTTAGTTCAACAGAACAGGTAACTACTGATTTACAAAAATTACAGTTAAAAATGTGGTTGAGTGTGTCCAGGAAATAATTATTACAGGGAATATGCTGCCCATTTCTATAACTACAGATTGCAGCAATGAGAAAAATAATTCTAAATTAACCTATCTTAAAAAAAGTAAAATATTTATGGAGGCTATATATATCAATAAACTATGAGTAGGAATTACATATATTACAATTACATGGAATACAATGTTATTAATTTATTATATTAAAAATAATGTACACATTGTCATTAGATTCAGCAGAAATTGATATATAAAAAAATGATGTGGAAACATTCACAACATTTAAAAATTAACTGCCACAGCTTAGTACATTAAATAGAAAGGTAAGCTTGACAGAATTATTAATTCATATGACAATGAATGCTTGGGTTAATGTGTACGTTCTAAATGAAAATATACATTTTACATTACAGATTGCAATGGCAGGGAAGTCTGAAACAAGGAAGGAGTACAAACAACATATGGACAGGGAAATAAAAAGAAGATGGAGAGAGCAACAGTCGGGAGAGAATCTTAAAAAAAATATGCCAAGAAGAGCGTGAACGAATTGCCTAGAAAAGACCAAGTGCTGGTAGGAAAAGCCTGTGTAAGACCAAACATCTTGAAGAACAAACATGAACAAGATGACAATGGTAGTAATGTGGAGATATATTGTAATGTGATGTGATCTTTATTCACAGGATAGTCCATTATTAAGAGCGCTCACAGTAGAGACTCAAAATTGTGGGATGTGAAATGTGCTTTGTCAGTTTTGTGGGGCTTATAATTTTGAGAAGGAAACCCCCAGAGACGGTAAGTTAATTAGTTGCTGTCAAAAGGGAAAAGTAAGGCTTCCAGTAAGACAAGATTTCCCCAAATATTTGCAAAGCATAATGAGTGACCCTACTTTTCCCAATTACAAAAATGTTTAAAATAATATACACTTTTAATAGTGCCATTTCTTTTGCATCTCTGGGTGCAACATTAACTGGTAATGTTGAAGGACATGGCCCTTACTGCTTTGAAGTCCAAGGCCAAATTTACCACGGAGGAATTTACACATTTACACCCGGAGGAAGGAGAGCAAAGAAATTTGCTCAACTTTATGTACTAGATGTAAACCAATCTGTTGAACAATGTATGCAGCTTCCTGAAAATGCAAAATGCTTAGCAACTGTTTTCCATGAGCTTGAAAATAATAATGGAAAAAAATCCATACACTCAAGCAGATAAAAAAACTGTCAGAAGTTGAAGAACAACAACATATTCATGCTGAGGAAAATCAGTTGACTATGCCAAAAGTTAATATGGTTCTTAAAAGAGACCGACATACTGATAAACAACATTACACCTTGCCCACAGCTAATGAGGTTGCAATGGCTTTTCAAAATGAGGAGGGGTACCCACTTTTTTAGAGGAATATTAGAATATATCCAAGAAATGAAGAGCAACCTTTCATTAACATCAATCTATTAAGTACCAATTTGCTAAGTACCAATTTGGATCCAATGACTTATACAATTTTCTATTCCAATGGGGAGGCGGGTTGGCAACCAAAATTAAGACTTCCCAGTTATCTAAACACTACAGAATGTGTCAGAGGTAATATTTCCATCCTTGAATTTAAAGTGGCTCATACTGCCATTAGGGATGAATTTAATCCCATCTTAAGTGCTGTAAAACTGACACAACAATGGATCATTGATTCATACCTGCACGTAGAAGCAAATAATTAAAATTTCATCAAATATCAACAAAATAAACTACGTGTAGAACAGAATTGTTGCCTCATGGATTATGTGGCTGAGGCTGCAACAAACCAAAATCGGTGAGCTGGCAGAGCCATCATTTTACTATCTTTCTTCCAGGGATCTCCTCACAACATGCAAGATACAATGATGCTATGGCTATTGTAACTAAATTTGGAAAACCTGATTTATTTATTACATTTACATGTAATTCTCAATAGCCAGAGATTGTTGAGAATTTGAGCCTTCGACAAAATGTTTCGGATAGACCAGACTAAGTTGCTAGAGTCTTCTAAATAAAATTAACAGCTTTAATACATGACATAACCACCAGTCATTTATTTGGAAAGTGTGTGGCTTATGTTTATACCATTATTCAATGGGGAAAAAGTAGCTAACACTTATGTGGTGCCATATAATCCACATCTACTAATGAAGTATAATGCACACATCATTGTTGATGATGTGTACAAATATATTAAATATGTGTACAAATATATTCATAAAGGATATGATGCAGCAACTGTCTTGGTCAAGAGTGGCACAAGTGAAGAACACAATGAGTTACTTCATGATGAACTTCAATGTCATGTAGAAGCTCAATATGTCAGTGCACCAGAAGCAATGTGGCAGCTTCTTAAATTTGAAATGCATGATCGATCACATGCTGTGTATTGATTAGCTGTACATTTTCCACAACAACAATTAGTTTATTTCCATACCGGCAATAAAGAAACTGCTTTGGCACAAAATAAACATTGCCAAACCACACTTACTGCTTGGTTTAATTTGAATAGCGAAGACATGGAGGAAAGTGCATACTTATACAATGAGATTCCATATCATTATTTTTTCATTAATGGATCATGGAAACCCAGAAAAAAGGGGGGTAATAAAATGATTACCAGAATTTATGAAGTAAGTCCAAGAGACATTGCATATTCGGTCATATTTCAAATGCATTGACTTTGTGAGAAAAATGTAAAGAAAATGTGTCTGAATTTTTTTTACAACATTATAATGAGTCAATACCAGAATTAAAAGCATTAATGGACATTCAACACATTTTTCTATGTCATGGCTTAAGTTGTGCTACTTTTAATCTGCCAGATCCAGGATTTATAGATGACATAAACTTTGAGGAGTATGATGCTAATGTACAAAAACAAAAGGCTGAAGAGCAGTAACAGTGGTTATATCCCAGGCAACATTAGTCGTCTGCTGGGTTCTATTTCGAGAAACCACTAATTCATTCAAATATTCATACCAAAATATCAAGCAGGGCTGCACAAAACTTGACAAACCACATAACCCAATAAAAAAAATGTGAATAAACATCATAAAGATTTGAAGCTATTTTTTAAATGTTATAGTTAGTTGGTTATTTGCATATAATTAGTATGTACTTTTGAAGTTGTAAATGTGTGTATTTTTAGTTGATGTCTACTTTTGCTTTGGTTTTTATTCAATTCAATTGTATTTAATTAGGGTTTGCAGTGTATGTATTTTGCAGTTTTAGGGGAGGGTCAATAGAGAGAATATTGTATTTCTGTTGTACTTTTACTGTATCATTACACAGACAGTATTGATCCAGGGAGTCATCCGGTCACCAGTATCTGGGGTCAGGAAGGATTTTTTTTTTTTTCCTTTTGAGATTATGGCTATGTTTCAATCTGTTTTTTTTCTGTTTGTCTTCCTCTGTATTCAATATTGCTGAACACAGGAGATATGAAAAAATGTAACTTCACACTGTCCAACATTAATTCATGTGTGTAATACATTGTTCATTAATAATAATTGAGGCATGTGTGAAATAACATGTAATGTTTGACAAACTAAATATGTTAAAAAATGAAAAAAGCATTCTTACTATATTTATGTCTAGGTTACAATAAAAATTGTCAATTTAAAAACAGCACATGATACAACAATAAACACATTTAGTAAAAAAATAAAAGAAACGTTGGCCATTTGCACATACATCAAACATGACTTTAAAAAAAAACATAAAAAAATAAGTATATCATAAAGTCAGAGGTACATAGCCTCGCATTGTGTGGCTAACAGCATTACCAGGCTTACATTTTTATTGCTGTCATTTTTGCTGGGCAAGTTGCTAGTATATAATAAAGGCTGAAAGACAAGTAAAGCCTGCAAACTGCCATCTTCAGAGTAAGTTTACTGTAATAAATGTGATGTTTAACTTTTAAATTATACCATATTTGCAGTAATTCTTAAACTTAAACTCCCCTTGCTGTTTATTACAGCAGCTTTGAACTTTTGCTGCAGTATACTCTTTACTACTCATTTTAACAAAAATCTACATGCAGATTTTTTTTTTTTAAGGAACTAGTGATGGAAAGGTGAAATAGAAATTAAAGGAGAATTGATGAAGACTGCTAGTGATTATCATATCAGCTTTTAGAAACCTATTTATGAAATGCTAATAGTTGATGAGAAGGGAGAGGAAACCTGAATTCAATATTATTAAATGGCGGAGGTACCAAGAAAAGGAATTAATTAATAACAGCAATTTGTATTTGGAGAAGGGATCATTTTGAAAGATAATTTGTTTTATTGTGGCTGTTAATGCAGCTACCCCGGGGTGGAATCTTGGCAGAACATTTTGGAGCAATATACTGATATTTATCTTGTTACCCCATGAGGAACACAGTTATAAATGTATTTAACCAAGGTTATATACATAAATAAAAGCTGAAAATAGACCCATAAGCGAGGACAGCTTGTAATCATATATCCTAAATGTCTGTGTCATTAAGGAACATTATACAGATGCCTAAATATCAACCTAGTTTTAATTATATAGCTTCATAGTGTGGATGATAAATATAAAGCTGTCAGTGATGTGCCTAAGTTTTGTTATTTCAACAATAAAGAAAAAGGCCCCTATGCTAATCCCTGAAAAAGTAATAGCGAGTCCCGTAGTGGCCCCACAATTTTTACCTAGCTATGTCAATCACCCACCCCTAAAACATTGCGAGACAATTGCTAAGAGTCACTGCAGAAATCTGCAATTTCAATCTATGGATAACTTTCTATTGACTTTTCACACTACCTATAGATTACTCAGAGAGACCGTCACCCCAAAACTCTATGCTAATAAGATTTTATGGATCACTAGCAAATAAGAGCACTGTTGTAACAGTCCAAAACCAAATAAATTATTATGGGTACCAAATACCACTCACTGTGGCTTTTATAAACATGGTGAACTGCTGTAGCACCTCTTAAAGGAACAGGACAACACTAGAAATTAATGGAAAAACATGCTAAATCATTACAAAATAAGGTTTTCACATTGCTATTTGGCAAATATGAGCAATTTAACCACAAATATAAAACATGTATGATGTACCAGATATAGGGAAATATGAAATATCAGAAATAAGCTGGAATAAACATTAAAGAGCTTTTATGTGTGCTCCTATCCTCTACCTGGCCTATGTGGACGACTGCATTATACTTCACAATCTGCGAATGTGACTCCTCCTGTGCATATGAGGAATAATAACCGGAGCCTTAGAATGTACCGTATTGGCCCGAATATAAGCCGCACCTATGAAATTCAAGAAGAAAAAAAAAAAAAAAAGACAATATCCCAATATAAGCCGCAACTTACCTATAGTACACTTACACCCATAAAACGGCAAGAAAAGAGACTGTTGCACAATTCTAATGTCATTCATTGCTTTACAGACGTCCCCTTCTCCTTCCTCCCCCTTGGAATATCTCCCCTGGCCTCTCCCTCTCTTGGACTATCTCCCCTGGCAACTCTTTCCTTGGCCTCTCTCTCTGTTCTCCTTCTTGGCCCAGACCTTTCTGCCATTTCCAGGTTTCTCCCTTTCACCATCCACCCTGGCCTCTTTCTAACCAATGCCTCTCTGCCTCTATCTTACTCCGCTTTCACCATCCACCCTGGCCTCTTTCTAACCAATGCCTCTCTGCCTCTATCTTACTCCCAGCCTTCACTCCCTACTCCTCTTCCCCCACCTCTCCTATCTCCCTCCCGACCTCTCCATCCTTACCTTACCCGGTCGCCACCTTCTTCCGATTAAGCAGGATCATGGTGTGTGACAGACAGCCGCTCCCTGCACAGATCACAGCGTACTATGGTACTTCCCTCTTGCAGTACAGCAAGATGGCGACACCCGCAAACACTTGCAGCTTATATTCTGACCAATACGGTAACTGCTTTTGAGGTAATGTTATGATGGAAATAGTTCATCTATTCAACAACTCAAGTAGAGGTGCACAATCAAGGCCAAAAGCAATATCAATTTGCATGGAATGTATGGACTGAATCAGTCCATTGAGTGAGACCATTTTCACATTATACATGATATTTATATCTGTGAAACAGCTGATCTCACACTGGATCATCTTGTCCATTTCCCCCATATATCAATAGAGATATGTGTTTACTGATTCAGCACTTGTTGCACAGGAGTCTGTTGTGGATACATATGCCTCTGTTAAAGTCATCCCCAAATGTACATCTATTTGTTTGTTCATAGTGTGCTTTTGTTTCATGCATGTTATTGTTGAATGTATATATTGAAACATGCAACTGTCATGAATCTGTTATTGTAAGATTTCAATCCTCATGCAACTATGCATAATCACCTTGAAGTTGGTGCCTAGTTATGTACAGATATCATATACATCATATGAGGGGAAAGAGACTGATTTAAGGGAATACAAGGAAATCAACAATGCTTGCAAAAGCGCTATTAGACTGGCTAAAATAGAATATGAAAAATGAATTGCAAAACAGAGTAGGACTAACCCTGAAATATTTTTTAAGTATGTTAATGGGAAGAAGGCGAGGAAGGAAGCTATAGGAACATTAGAATGGGAAACAGGCCATCTGAAAATTAGTGACCAGGAAAAGGCAGATGAGCTAAATAGGTTCTTTTCTTTGTTATACACTTTTCTTAGGACACTGAAACATAATGGAGCTACACTACCCTTGCCAAATAATTGGTTAACACAGGAAGTAATCCAAAAGAGGTTGGAAAAAATAAATGTTAATAAAGCCCCGGGTCCTGATGAAATACTTCCAAGGGTACTGAGGGAACTGGGTTCTGTAATAACCAAACCATTATATTTAATTTTTCAAGATTTACTCAACACAGGGTCTCTACCAAATGACTTGAGAAAAGCGGATTCGATATCTATATTTAAAAAGGGATCAAGAGCAAATCCGGGGAATTATAGACCAGTGAGCCTCACTTCTGTAGTGGGGAAGCTTTTAGAGGAGTTAATTAGGGATAATATACAAGAATATATCTATTTGAACAGGATTATAAGTAGGAGTCAACATGAGTTTATGAGGGATAGGTCATGTCAAACAAATCTCATTAGTTTCTATTAGGAGGTTGGTAGGAACCTGGATCAAGGCAACTCAGTGGATGTAGTATTTTTGGTTTTTGCAAGGGCTTTTGATATAGTGCTACATAGGAGACTATTGTGCAAACTAAGAGATACAGGAATTGCAGTAAATATCTGCTCATGGATTGAGAGCTGGCTAAAAGACAGGAAGCAAAGGGTTGTTGTAAATGGAACACACTCTGATTGGACTAATGTGGTAAGTGGGGTTCCTCAGGGTTTAGTATTAGGTCCTTTTTAACATATTTATTAATGACTTAGAGATAGGATTGGAGTGTGGTGTCTCCATTTTCGCTGATGAAACAAAGTTGTGCAAGGTAATTAAATCAGATAATGATGTGCTTTCCCTCCAAAGGGATTTACATAAAATTGAGGAATGGGCATCTAAATGGCAGATAAGATTTAATATGAATAAATGTAAAGTTATGCATCTGGGAAGGAAAAATAGCCATGCAATTTATAATCTTAATGGAGCAAGTCTAGGTATATCAGATATTAAAAGGGATTTGGGAGTGGTTGTGGACAACCACCTAGGTAACAGTGCTCAAAGCGAAGCAGCAGCTGCAAAGACAAATAAAATATTAGCATGTATTAAGAAGGGTATAGAAGCAAGGGAAGCAAATATAATTCTGCCACTATACAAATCTCTAGTACGCCCTCATTTGGAATATGAAGTACAATTTTGGGTACCACTTCATAAATGTCTTTTTTTTATTTCTAATTAAAAAGGGAATTCAGGGTTATAATGGATAATTAGAGAGACAGTATTGTTCCAGGGAGAAATCCGATCGCCAGTATCTGGGGTTAGGAATGAATTCATTTTTTATTTTATTTTTTTCCCTTTGAGACAATTGGCTAAGTCTTGCTTGTTTTTTTTTTTCTGTTTGCCTTCCTCTTGATTAATTAATAATTAAAAATAAATAAAAATAAATAAATAAATAATTGATTAATAATTAATTAACAACCAATTAAGTAATATTGAATCCACATATTGCAGATCAGAGGCAATCTTAAAAATTTGAACTTGATGCACTGACAGTCTTTTTTCAACCTTAAATAACTATGTTACTATGTAACTATGTAACTCAACTTGACTACTGTAACTCTCTTCTTTCTGGCTTACCCACCACCCGACTATTCCCACTTCAATCCATAATGAACGCCTCTGCTAGACTCATCTTCCATACACAACGTTCAGTGTCGGCGTCACCTCTCTGTCAATTACAGCACTGGCTTCCCTTAGCCTCCAGAATAAAATTTAAAATCATGATCCTAACCTTACAAAGCCCTCAACAATAGTGCATCCCTGTACATCTCTGCTCTCATCTCCAATTATTCCCCCAACCCCCCTCTTCGTTCTGCTAATGACCTTTTTCTTTCTACAACTCTTGTCATCTCCTGTCACTCTCACCTTCAGGACTTTTCTCGTGCTGCCCCTATTCTCTGGAACTCCTTGCCTCACTCCACCAGATCGTCCTCCTGCCTCAAAATATTCAAAAGCTTTACTAAAAATGCATCTCTTTAATGAAGCATATCACCTTCCACCTTAGCACACTCATCACCTTTCTCTCCCTCCTTTACCACATACAATACCTTTAGGTTGTAAGGCTGCAAGTTTCAATCCTGCAGGGTGCTTTGGGGAAAGCACCATGGACACTGGATTCAAGTCTCAAAGGCAGGGCCCTCCTTGCTTTGCTATATTTGATTTGTATTTACCTTTGCCTGGAACTTTTCTCCTTTTTACAGTGTTATGGAATAAGTTGGCACCTAATAATAATAATACAGAAACATAGTTGAAGGTATAAACAAACAGAAGTTTATTATATACACATATTGCAGTCACATATTGAAACAACTGTACATTGATAACATGTGTATGTGGGTCAACACCCAAAAGGTCAAGAGGCTGTTTTGAAAAAAGGACTAATGGAGTAAAAGTTAATTTTTTTATATATATCATAACAATGATGCATAGCATCTACTAGAGTAACATGCGGACATCAGACCACAATAAGGATATTCAGATAAATATTTATTTTGTATCTGTCCTCATAAAATAGAGGTTAGCATTAATACGCATAGCACATACATTGTGTCATTATCTGCTCGGTTACGCAGATGCATGATTTCATCAGGGATTGTGTTATCTAATTCAATCATACACATAAATTATATTAATAGATGTAGAACCTGGAATATTTAAAATATATGGTTTGAAGCTTAAAAATGAGCAAGAGGACGAGACATATATCTAACAATCTGTATGTACAGCAGCTTTATTTACACTGTAATGGTAAAACATTGGAGGAAATTAATCTCCAAGCAGTAGTAACTAGACATGACCAATTGTCATGATGTGTCCTTTCACATTGATGGCTTAGCTATAAACACATTCAGTGTGGCAATTGAAGTATCACTTACTACCTCTTATGTTAGTGAGCATATGATAGTTATACAGGTGTTTTCATAGGCTACTTGATAATAATGATATCAGTATGTGTAATCACATACAAATTAATATTGGCTGCAAACAAGGGTCATCATCCTCAATATCTACAAATTAAAGAGTCTAATGAATGTTCAGGCAGATTACTTAGAGGATCCTATGTCTCAGCAATGCATTATTACATGCAGGCTTTGATCTACAAATTCATTTCTACTATGCAAGTCAACAGGCATATCAGCATTGGTACTAAGTGAACAATTTTTTTTCAAAATGTGGGTTTATATATGCCATGTGTCATCAATCTGGAGGAGAGATTGCATTCAGATAATAGATAGCCACTGTGTAAATATATTACTATTTGGTTACACTGCTTTGAGATGACAAAATAGCCTCAATGTTTCTTGATTTCCCCTTTGGAATGAAGAAAAATCATGTTGATCAGTAAGAGATATAATTAAATGAAAAATGTGGACTGCACCATCTCTTGTCAATAGCATGTCTCAGTGACCATCAATTGTTGGTATGCTGATAATAACCATAAGTGTACACAGAGAGTGTGCTATGGTGTATAGCCACAGCATTTCAATGTGTCTATATCTCAGAGTATTCATAAGTATTGATGATCATAATAACTGATTTATGTGGTTTAGAAAATGTTAATGGCATATAGTTAGTCATATGGAGGCCTTCCTCTCTGTCTTGCCAGGGCCCCCACCTCCAATGCCACCATGCCTTCTCCCCCTCTCATAATGAGGAGGGCTTGGAGGGGGTGGTCAACTCATGTCCCGATGCCTTCTGTATCTGGAGGAGTTTTCCCCTGGGCCCTCATCCAGGAGCAGCCACAGGTCCCCTGTGTCACATAACACCTCCAACAACACTACAGCACTCGCTATTGCTTTTTCAGGGATTAGCATAGGGCCCATGTTTTTCAAGTTCAATAAATACCTACATTTGATGGTACACCAATGACTTCTTGGACTATGAAAGAACACAGTAAATTTGACAGAAGTAGAACAGCTGTGGAAAGAAAGGCGCACTATGAACTATATTTAAATAACCCTTTTGAACAACAACACTTGAAATTAGGCTTCATTTTTTTAGAATGTAAAAATATACTCTTCAGTTTATTACAATTAATATGCAAATGTTTTGCTATTGAATCATCAGTTTGGTTTCTGTTCATATGCTTCCTCCTAAGGCAGGAGAATATTTTAAGCTCCAGTTTGAAGCTTCTGTAGCCTATGTACAAATACACGGTCAAGTCATATTAGTATCATTAGAATTTCCCTTATAACCGCTGTGTGCAGCACGATCAGCAGCTAGGTGGTGTTGTAGTGAGTCAGTAAGATACTTAGGGTATAAGGGGTAAGGGTATCTGGAGCCATGTAGACTGCAGTGTATCCAACAGCTGCTGAAGAGTGCGTGGTAGAGGATCCATACAGTGAACATGGTCATTAAGGTGGTTCCACAGGTGCTTGATGGGGAAATTTGGAGGGCAGGGATGTACTTGGAGGTCTTTGACATGCTAATTCAACCATTCCCAAACTATTCTGTCCATATAACATGTTGCATTGTCCTGCTGGAAAATCCCATCCACTCCAGGGAATACAGTCAGCATATATGGTTGTATTTGAGCTTCAATGATAGATAGATAGCCCAATCAGTTGGGAGTAACTTCAAAAGGTATGAGTGGACCCAAACAATGCCAAAAGATTTCCTAGACCATAACTCTGCCGCCAACAGCTTGTGTTCTTCCAACATTGGTTGCATAGTGTTTTTCTTGGAGGTTTCGCTCCTGACACGCAAATGTCCAGCATGGTTGCAGTGACCAGCCATTTGCTTCGAAGCCACATTTGCAACAAGGTTCACGTTTTAGACACAGGTTTGGTAGCCCCCTGGTTCATTTGGATGGGGAGTTGCTAAACTGTAGTGTGTAGTGGCACGTGGTGCTCCGCAGTTTACAGTACACTTTAACCACAGCAGAACTGTCATGATTCCCCTTACCACCCTTTGAATTCAGTAGTTGTTACAGGTATTTAATATGTTCTTATGTTATGTCGATTAACCTATCTTAATAACCATCAACCTTATTAAATTGTGATTCAGTAAATTTAAAAGGGCTCTAATTAAGCACACAGCATATTTTATTTATAGAAGTTTTTAGTTAATGAAGGCCTTGCTTTTAGATAGAAGTTCACTAACTAAAAACTTCTGTAAAACAAAATATGCTGTGTGCTTAATTAGAGCCCTTTTAAATTTACTGAATCGCTATTTAATAAAGCTGTGTATGTTATGTTGCTTCTCTATGTATGTTTGACTTATAATGTTAGATTCTTTGTCCACTCTGCCTGATGACAGTTTCAATTCAAACTGAAAATTCCATTGCTAGTCAGTAACTGTTATGTATAGAGCCAGTAACGTAATCTGAGTTAGTTTTTAAAGTTTGCTGTGATGGTTGATACATACAAAAGGTATATCTGTTATGAAATTCCCACCACTATAAAAGCAGTTCCAGCACCACCTGTCCAGATGAAGTATTCTGTATGCTGATCCAGTGTTCTCACATGTTTCAGTCATATAAATCACAGTTTACCCATGACAGCCATGGTTAACATGTTATACTAGCAACTTGCCCGTCAAAATATTACGGCAATAGAATTGTAAGGCAGGTAATGCTGTTTGCCCCAGACATTAATTTTTTTGGTGGTCCGAGCCTCGCGCTGAGCGCCTTCGTCTTTTATTGTATGTTTTTTTGTGTTAGGCACTTTTGCTGTTATTGTTTGGTCGGCGCTGATCTGCTTTTTCCGCTTATTGCAAGGCTTTGTGTGCTATGAGCAGCGTTGGCACTCATTGTGAGTGGCGCGGTGAATGGCTTTTGTGTTTATTGTGATTTTTTTGGTGTATATGTATTTTTGTATTTGTATTTAATATAATTTACCTATTTGGAAGTAATATATGCAGGAAGCATTGTGCTGAAGAGCTGACAATCTGTTTTGATGTTCCTGCAGCATACAATGTTGGTTTGCACTGTTGTGGAGCTGAGGTGTAAGTGTCAGCAATGTGTGCAGTGTGTAGTGTAAATAGGCTGGAAAGCCGTTAGGGTAGCTGTGCATTGTGTAAGTTAGTGTTGTAAAATGGCGGTGAATGTGTATGTGGTACGCAGGTGTGGATGATTTAGCGTCCTTGCTAAAAGTGTATCTTGTACCTCGTACGTTTTTTTGAAAAGTCGTATGTGCTTGGTGGTGTTTTGCATCTTTAGGGACCCAATAGCCTCGTTTTCGTTTTTTTCGGCAGCCATTTTTCTCTCACTTAGGGGATTTTTGTGTGTCTAAACTCGGGTATTTTAACCTAAATTGAAGTGTAACTTCACATGCAGAGGTCCTTGGTGACCCCCTTGCTATGGGTAAGCTTTTAATGTATTTTTTGTGTGTATTTATTGTGTTTTTAATGTTTTCAGGTGCGTGCGGTTCGTCCGTTAAGGTCGTATTTTTGCGAGGTCGTAATGGTTTTCGTTCTAAGTCCCGAGGTTCGTATTTTTTTGTGTAAGTCCATATGTAGTGATTGCGTGTTAGATCTATTTTGTTAAAGTGCCACTTGTGTGGGTGTTTGTAACTGCGTGTGAGGCACCGTAGAGCCTCCACCTCCGCAAATGCGGCCCCTCGCTTTGTGAGGGTCCGCAATTGCTGCCTGCAATGAGCCTTCGGGTTATTGCAGGCAACGTTGGAGCCTCCGCCTTCCACAAATGCGGCCCCTCGCTTTGCGTGATGACGATTCGTAGTTTGACAACTATTATAAGCCAGCTTACAACACATACCGTATTTGATTAGCTATGTGCTACTGATGTCAAAAGTAGGTGGTGGTCATAACAATGTGACTCGACCCTGCATATTTGTGGTGGGATCCTTCTCTGTATCAGTAGCTGTTGAGTGACATGTGCTACTTTACCTTTTTTGTAGCCTGTTTTAAATGATAGGGAGATTCAGAAAAGATGAAGTATAGGGTGAGGTTGGAGGAGAAATAAACGTATGCAGGGAGGAAGGGTTGTGTAGGGTATTTAAGGGATCAGGCTCCTCCCATAAAATCCAGGAACACCTGGTTATTTGTGGTCGGATCCTCCTCTGTAACAGTAGCTGAGGTGGAGGCCGTTCCTATATGAAAGAAATGCCCAAAGAAGGTGAGGAGTTTACACCTAATCTGTCTGATGTAGTCTGATGTAGTATATGAATGAAGTTTTGGAAAGGGGCTGACTGGAGATAGATAAAAGGATGAAAAGTTGGTTTGGAATAAATGAGCACCAATTATTGCGAGTGGAGTAATAAGTGACGGTGACCGGGTTTCCTCTTTTTTTTGTGGTTTCGAGGGTCAGTGGGAAATAGTCGGGAAAACAACAATATATTGTTTAGCGATGAACCTAGGATTTAGTGATGTCACGAACATCAAATTTTCGGTTCGTGAACAACGGACGCGAACTTCCATCAAATGTTCGCAAACGGGCGAACCCGGCGAAACGCCATAGACTTCAATGGGCAGGTGAATTTCAAAACCCACAGGGACTCTTTCTGGCCACAATAGTGATGGGAAAGTTGTTTCAAGGGGACTAACACCTGGACTGTGGCATGCCGGAGGGGGATCCATGGCAAAACTCCCACGGAAAATTACATAGTTGATGCAGAGTCTGGTTTTAAGCCATAAAGGACATATTGACCTAAACATTCCTAAATTGTTTGGAATAACATGCTTTAAAACATCAGGTATGATGTTGTATCGATCAGGTAGTGTGAGAGTTACACCCGCTTCACAGTAACAGACCAATCTCCCCGTTTAATGCACCGCAAACAACCGCAAACAGTCCCTTTGCACAACCGCAAACTCCCCATTTGCACAAGGTTGGATACCAAGCTAGCCATGTCCCGTTCCTTGTCCTCACTGATATCATTGAAGGTCTCTTCCTCCACCCAGCCACCAAGGGTCCCTGAAAGGTGACAACAAGCCCTGTGGGACGCCTGCTGTGTTTGGTCTTCCACCTCCTCAAAGCCACCTTCCTCCTCTGACTCCTCTTCTTCAGACTCCTCTCTCTGCGTTGCCTCTGTCTGCGTTATTATAAGGTGTGTACTATTCCTATCGGTTTAATCCCTGTTACGTCCACTATTAGGGGACGTGTATATGGCATTGATTTTTGAAACAGGGAGATGGAAAAAGATGCTTGGTCGGACCTCCTACTTCGAATTTGGGGCACTGCACGTGCAATGTAATTTGCCACTAGATAGGAGTGGTGTATTAAGTTGTACTATTTATTCCTATCAGTTTAATCCCTGTTACATCCACTATTAGGGGACGTGTATATGGTATTGATTTTTGGAAGCGGGAGATTGAAAAAGATGCTTGGTCGGTCCTCCCACTTGAAATTTGGGGCACTGCGAGTGCAATCTAAGGTGCCACCAGATATGAGTGTCACTGTGCACTGGCAAAAGTTGGCAGAGTAGATGCAATAGGCCTCACACACACGCCTGTAGGCAGGCAACTGATATTCAATCGATTACAGTCAAAAAAGTCACTGTACCCTACGGTTGCACCAGATATGACGTATCACTGTGCACTGGAAAAGTTGGCATAGTAGATGCAATAAGCTTCACACACACGCCTGTAGACAGGCAATTGCTATTCAATCTATTACAGTCAAAAAAGTGTTGTTTTATTTCACTAAGCACAATATAAGCTGTTAGGTGTTAGCCTGTCACACACACACACTGGGAGGCAGGCATATGCAATTAGATTACACAGAAAAAAAGTATAAAATAAAATAAATTATGTTCTAGCCCTAAAAAGGGCTTTTTGGGTTGCTGTCCTTGCAGCAGATATCAGATGAGTCCTTCAGGTCTGTAGTGGAAGCTAAATACACAGCCTGGCTATCTATTTCCCTATTAAATCTCCAGCAGCTACACTATCTGTCCTCTCACAACGAATGCAGCTTCAGAATGATTCTAAAATGTATGCTGTCCTTCAGATGGAAGGCCCTGGGAGGGAGTGTATGCTGCTGATAGGCTGGAATGTGTCTGCTGACTGTGAGGTGCAGGGTCAAAGTTTCCTCAATGATAAAGTATAGGGGGCAAACTGAAAAGCGCATGTGTTCGCCTTCCGCTGCAAACGCGAACATGCCAAAATCGCTGCGAATAGTCCGCGGGCGAACTGTCCACCACATCTCTACTAGGATTGTTTTGGGTAGCGGTGAATCCCCTGGGTTTGTGGAAACCATAGAATGCTAACATGATTGCTGTTGTGAGAGAAGTGGTGTGGCTAAAAGGATTATGGATTTAAATTATTTTATAGAAAATAAAGGAACTAGAGTAGTTTATGGATGGATGGTTACTCTTAAAGAGCTAGTGACAACCAATGTCCCGTATCACATGCAATCTTCCCTCATATGGCAAAATTACTTTGCTAATCCTTGGGAAGCTTGAAAACATGTGTGTTATTGTATTTAGCTCAAAAAAGTGTAATTAAAACCAATTTAGAAAAAAGCGCACCATTAGTACTCATATGGTTATAAAAAAGGAAAAAAAATAATTATATAGGGGGTACATATAATAATAAATACCTTATATGCAAGTATTTAAATACACCACTCCTTATTGCCTTGGACTACTATGTGTCATTAATGCAGACTTGCAATTCAGAGTAGTCAACAGGAGTAAATAAAAATATATTCCAAAGTTGCCAAATATATGTGACCTCCCTTATTATAACAATCAGCATAACCAGAGTACTTGCGCTTTGTTGAAAATAGTCCCGACGGTCCCGTTTCACCCCTCCTAGGGCTTACTCATGGGCCCTTTTCAATCCATTTCCGCTTATTGAACGCAATTTGCGCCGTTTACGTTACTGCGTGGTGACGTAATCAACGTGAAAACGTCACCACGTATTTTACCTCTCCCTTCCAGGATGTTGATTCGCCAACCAAGCGTGATTTGCCAACCAACTCCATTTTGATCAATCTTGCCAACCACTCGCTATTTTGCCAATCTTTGCTTAATGTTATTACTATGTGATTGCATTTATAGGCTATCTGAATGCTTATCTTACACGATATATAGTATTATGAGTCTTTTAAGGGAAGAAAGCATCTTTTCAAGTATAACATTTATCATATCCATTCATTACTATATATATATATATTTAAATGTAAATATAAAGTTCACACTTTAAACTTTAAAAATATTATTGGAGATATTAATACTTCTCCAAGTATATTATTTATCTATGTTTATTCTTACTAAATATATATATATTTAAATGTAAATATGAAGCTAACACTTTAGACTTACAGAATATTAGGGATATTATTACTCTCAATGAACATTAATTCAATTCAAAGAATATTTTATACTGTAACTCCATATTGAGAAATATAAGTGGATTACTTTAAATACTAAAATGTTAATTAGCAAAGTAATTTTGCCATATGAGGGAAGATTGCATGTGATATGGGACATTGGTTGTCACTAGCTCTTTAAGAGTAACCATCCATCCATAAACTACTCTAGTTCCTTTATTTTCTATAAAATAATTTACATTCAAATTTGGGTGTTAAGCACCATGGAACCGTTGTACAGTGATAAATTGAATTAAAAGGATTATGGGACAAAGATTCTATAAGTTGTTCAATTATGGTGCTATCAATCGGCTGGTGCTGAGGTTCGGAAGGAACGGATTGGGAGGATAAGCCTCTGAAGACTGATTTCATGAGAGGAGTTACAGTCAGGTCCATAAATATTGGGACATCAACATAATTCTAATCTTTTTGGCTCTATACACCACCACAATGGATTTGAAATTAAACTAACTTTCAGCTTTAATTTGAGGGTATTTACATCCAAATCAGGTGAACGGTGTAGGAATTACAACAGTTTGTATATGTGCCTCCCACTTTTTAAGGGACCAAAAGTAATGGGACATATGGCTGCTCAGCTGTTCCATGGCCAGGTGTGTGTTATTCCCTCATTATCCCATTGACAAAGAGCAGATACAAGCTCCAGTGTTCATTTCAAGTGTGCTATTTGCATTTGTTGCTGTTAACTCTCAATATGAGATCCAAAGAGCTGTCACTATCAGTGAAGCAAGCCATCGTTAGGCTGAAAAAAACAAAACAAACCCATCAGAGAGATAGCAAAAACATTAGGTGTGGCCAAATCAACTGTTTGGAACATACTTAAAAAGAAAGAATGCACCGGTGAGCTCAGCAACACCAAAAGACCCGGAAGACCACGGAAAACAACTGTGGTGGATGACCGAAGAATTATTTCCCTGGTGAAGAAAACACCCTTCACAACAGTTGGCCAGATCGAGAACACTCTCCAGGAGGTAGGTGTATGTGTGTCAAAGTCAACAATCAAGAGAAGACTTCACCAGAGTAAATACAGAGGGTTCACCACAAGATGTAAACCATTGGTGAGCCTCAAAAACAGGAAGGACAGATTAGAATTTTCCAAACAACACCTAAAAAAGCCTTCACAGTTCTGGAACAACATCCTATGGACAGAGTAGACTAAGATCAACTTGTACTAGAGTGATGGGAAGAGAAGAGTATGGAGACGGAAAGGAACTGCTCATGATCCAAAGCATACCACCTCATCAGTGAAGCATGGTGGTGGTAGTGTCATGGCGTGGGAATGTATGGCTGCCAATGGAACTGGTTCTCTTGTATTTATTGATGATGTGACTGCTGACAAAAGCAGCAGGATGAATTCTGAAGTGTTTCGGGCAATATTATCTGCTCATATTCAGCCAAATGCTTCAGAACTCATTGGACGGCGCTTCACAGTGCAGATGGATAATGACCCGAAGCTTACTGCAAAAGCAACCAAAGAGTATTTTAAGGGAAAGAAGTGGCATGTTATGCAATGGCCAAGTCAATCACCTGATCTGAATCCGATTGAGCATGCATTTCACTTGCTGAAGACAAAACTGAAGGAAAATGCCCCAAGAACAAGCAGGAACTGAAGACAGTTGCAATAGAGGTCTGGCAGAACATCACCAGGGATGAAACCCAGCGTCTGGTAATGTCTCTGCGTTTCATACTTCAGGCTGTAATTGACTGCAAAGGATTTGCAACCAACTATTAAAAAGTGAAAGTTTGTTTTATGACTGTTAATCTGTCCCATTACTTTTGGTCCCTTATAAAGTGGGAGGCACATATACAAACTGTTGTAATTCCTACACAGTTCACCTGATTTGGATGTAAATACCCTCAAATTAAAGCTGAAAGTCTGCAGTTAAAACACATCTTGTTAGTTTCATTTCAAATCCATTGTGGTGGTGTATAGAGCCAAAAAGTTTAGAATTGTGTCGATGTCCCAATATTTATGGACCTGACTGTAAGTCTATAATTTTAATGGTAGGTGTATTTTAACAGTGAGAGACAGAATAAAAAAATACCCAAGAAACACGTATGTCAAAAAAGTTATCAATTGATTTGCAGGTCAGTGAGGGAAATAAGTATTTGATCCCCTTTCAATCTGCAAGATTTCTAGCTCCCAGGTGTCTTTTATACAGGTAATGAGCTGAGATTAGGAGCACTCTCTTAAAGGGAGTGCTCCTAATCTCGTCTCGTTACCTGTATAAAAGACACCTGTCCACAAAAGCAATTAATCAATCAGATTCCAAACTCTCTGCCATGGCCAAGACCAAATAGCTGTCCAAGGATGTCAGGGACAAGATTGTAGACCTACGCAAGGCTGGAATGGGCTACAAGACCATCGCCAAGCAGCTTGGTGAGAAGGTGACAACAGTTGATTTGATTATTCGCAAATGGAAGAAAAACAAAATAACTGCCAGTCTCCCTTGGTCTGGTGCTCCATGCAAGATCTCAACTCTTGAAGTTTCAATGATTATGAGAATGGTGAGGAATCAGCCCAGAACTACACGGGAGGATCTTGTTAATGATCTCAAGGCAGCTGGGACCATAGTCACCAAGAAAACTATTTATAACACACTACGCAGTGAAGGACTGAAATACTGCAGTGCCCCCAAGATCCCCCTGCTCAAGAAAGAACATGTACTGGTGCGTCTAAAGTCTGCCAATGAATATCTGAATGATTCAGAGGAGAACTGGGTGAAAGTGTTGTTGTCAGATGAGACTAAAATCGAGCTCTTTGGCATCAACGCAACTGAATGCTACCTATGACCCCAAGAAAAATATCCCCACGTCAAACATGGAGGTGGAAACATTATGCTTTGAGGGTGGGGGGGGGGTTCTACTAAGGGGACATGTACCGTCAAATCTTGGGTGAGAACCAGCATGACAATGACCCAAAACACATAGCCAAGGCAACCAACGAGTGGCTCAAGAAGAAGCACATTAAGGTCCTGGAGTGGCCTAGCCAGTCTCCAGACCTAAATTCCCTAGAAAATCTGTGGAAGGAGCTGAAGGTTCGAGTTGCCAAACATCAGCCTCAAATTCTTTATGACTTGGAGAAGATCTACAAAGAGGAGTGGGACATAATCCCTCCTGAGATGTGTGCAAACCTGGTGGCCAACTACAAGAATTGACTGACCTCTGATTGCCAACAAGGGTTTTGCCACCAAGTACTAAGTTGAAGGAGTAAAATACTTATTTCCCTCATTGACCTGCAAATCAATTTATAACTTTTTTTGACATGCATTTTACTTGTTTGATTTTTTTGTTGTTATACTGTCTCTCACTGTTAGAATACACCTACCATTAAAATTATAGACTGATCAATTCTTTGTCAGTGGACAAACGTTCAAAATCATCAGGGGATCAAATACTTTTCCCGCCCATTGTATATTTTAACTTTATAATTTTTCTATATACAGTATTTTTAGCCTGGCATTGTTGTTATATATATAAAATAAATATGTTCTCTTTATGTTCCTACCCACATACTATCTGAATATAAAACATTTCAGTACATACTACTGTATTAGACCTGCATTGGCAACTGGAGGCAGCGTGCTAGTCATTAAAATACATTGCCGACAAATTCCTGGCTTTTTTTAAATCTGCATTTTAATACTACATGGCACCTTTCTCTATTGTTTTTTAAATGAAATAGCTTTGCTGAGTTCAACCTAAAATTAATACTGTAATAGCTTGATATCATTTATTATTGTGCTAGCGAATTGCCCGACAAAAAATGACGGCAATGAAATTGTAAGTGAGCTAATGCTCTTTGGTCTATAATAATCGAATAAATAATACATTAATAAATTAAAATACTTTACCTATTTTCAAGTAATATATGCAGAAAGCATTCTGTTGAAGAGCTGGCAATCTGTTTTGATGTTGCTGCAGCATTAGTGCTGTGGAGCTGCTGTGTAAGCGTGCTGAATGTGTGCAGTGTAATAGGGTACATGCGCGAGACAAATCTGTTAGCGTAGCTGTGTACTTCCGCATTGTATAAGTTATTGTTTTAAAATGGCAGCTAATGTGTGGTATGAATCTGTGGCGGAATATCCGTAGCTGTTTTGTGGTGTTTTGCGTGTTTCTGGTGGTGTTTTGTGTGTTTAGAGTCCTGATGCCTCGTTTTTGTTTTGTTCGGCTGCCATTTTTTCTCTCGCTTAGGTGATTTTTGGGTGTTTAAACTCCGAAATTTGGACTTAAATCAAGGTGTAACTTTACTTGCAGAGGTCCTGGGTGCACCACATTGCTGTGGATAAGCTTTTTAAATTTTTGTTGTGTGTATTTATGTGTTTTTCAGCAATTCCGTAGGTGTTTGGTGGTGGTTTGCGTCTTTAGACTGCCTCGTTTTTGTTTGTTTCGGCGGCCATTTTTTCTCTCGCTTAGATAATTTTTTAGTGTCTAAACTCTTTTATATGCTCACAACTATATATGTGATAGCTTTCAAGACACTTTCCTTTTGTATTGGTTCCACAAAGCTCATACAGGTATAACAGTAATACAGTATTACAAAAATAATTATTTTAAGATAACACAATTCACACAACAAATGTAATCAAGACTACATAATTGTCCAAAAGCAAACATCTGACGTTTTTCGGATGTTTTCTCTTTTTTTATAATAAGGCTTGCAACAGTGGGATATTCCTTAAGTGCAAATCTGAATCCAATCATTAAAAGTGCTTTTCAGATATATTTTGTTTACATTAGTAATTGATCTGCCAGTGTGAATTAGACAAAACCTTTTCATTGTCTTACAACAGGGATTTAATCTTTTTCAAAGGTATGCTGGCTTTTATTAATTTTTCTCACCATATTGAAGCAATATTGAATTGCTCAATTGCTTGGGAAACATTACTTTTGAAGTTCAAAAATGGAATTATAGATTCAAATTTTTGATAATGTGACTGGTTTACATTACTGTGCTTGTTGTACTTTTGTTCTATTTTCAAATAATTTTTTTTAAATAGTCAAATCTATTTTTATTAGAATTTTAGTGTAATCAATGTTCTGCATTATCAGATAGAGTGAAAAAGCATGTGTCATACTGTTTTGCTTTTAAAACGTGCTACTAAAGTAACTGATTTATAAGTGTTTGTATTTAGTAGTTTAAATCTGCTTCTAACCTGTTCTTGCATTTTCAGAATGGATAATGAGCTGCACCAGGCAGGGGTGCAAGGTTTAGAAAAAACGATTATAGTTCCAATATATAGTTCCACATTAGATATATTCTGTTTTACCTATTAGAAAACTAGGTGGACATATACCCAGGGGATAAAAAGCTGCGTTTGAAAGACCATGGTTAAAGTCCCACCAAAGCCTTTATTAATAGAAATGTTTTAAGTGATACATTTTGGTCACAAAAGAAGATATATATTTTCTATGAACTTTAATGTGGTGAAATATGACAAACATGAATGTGAGAAAAGTGTTATATTTATTATTATTATTGTTTATTTGTAACACGCCAACATATTCTATTATGTTATACATGGGTTAAGTTCAAGTCAAGAAACAACAGCAATATTAACACATTGCAAAGAATGTAGGGCCCTGTCTTTGAGCTTAGAATCCACTGTCCAAAGTGCTTTCTCCAAAGATTGAAAATTTGCAAGCTTACAATCTAACTGTAACAATCTGTGTTACTTATATTATTCTTTTGCACCACCACATAGCAAGTAAATATATTGTTTTTGTTTAGTTGTTCAGTCATGTCTGACTATCTGTGACCCTATGGTCTGCAGCACCCCCGGCACATCTATTGTCTGGTTGTGTTCATCCATAAGGTTCTCATGGCAACAATATTAGAGTGGGTTGCCATTTCCTTCTCCAGTTGACTGTGACTTGTTGACCTCTCTGCTATGACCTGCCCATCTTCAGTGATCTTACATGATATAGCAGCTTCACTGAGGTACACAAGCCCCTTCACCATGACAAGGTAGTGATCCAGAAGGAGAGTAAACCTGAATTGTAAAATGATAACTATGACTTTGAATTGTACTACATCCTTACTTAGAGCCATATTCTATTGTGTTATATCATAACATATGCTGTGGGAGATAGTGTCTCATTCCTTACCCATTCAAAGCTCCACACCAGTAATCTTACTGAGTACACGCATCTCTTGTAAAACCAAGCCTTTGCAGTAAATTACAAGGCTCAGGTTTTGCTAGAAAGGCTGTGCTCTAGTAAAAGCCCTAACAAACTCAAACTAATGAGAGACCTTAAAGGACATCCATTGCACCTATAAGTTAACCATTTCCATGGCACCTAATATTAATCCCAATGCACTTAAATGTTTAACCCTTTCCAATTGGATCACTGGGGCATTTAAATAATTAACCCCCCGCACATAGGATCTAAAGCACCTAATCAATTAACCTTGTACCATGGGGGTCTGTAAAATGTAATTTAACCCCTACAAACCATGGGGTCTATACAGACCCCCATGGTATACTAATCAACCCCTACATACTGTGGGTGTCTATCTAGTTCCCCATGGTATTCTAATTAAACCCTATCTACCATGGGGGTCTTTATACTAAACTAACTCCTAAGATACAATGTGGTCTATACACATGACCCCCCATGACACGCTAAGATAAACAGTGTACTACACTAATAAAATGTACTCACCAATAAACTAATAAATAAAAATAAAGCTAAATTACACAAAATAATAAAACCCCTAAACTACAAAAAATAAAAAATAAAAATTACAAAAATAAAAAATTCTAAATTTTCAAAAAAAAAAAAAATAATAAAATAAAATACAAGACATAGAATAAAAAAAATAAAATATTACAATTAAAATAATAAATTAAAAATAAAATACAAAAAAAATCCCTACCTGTAAAATAAAAATAATTAATAATACTCACCTCAGCATCCTCAATCTTCTTCCCTTCTTCTTGATTAAAGATGTACTGGCCCTCTTCAATCTTGGTCCACATCTTCTAGGCCAGGAAAGGGCCCTCGGTAATATAGAAATACCCAATCAGAATGGGGATTTCAGTTGTCATCCTGGTCAGTATTGATTTTGAATAATGTTGACCAATCAGATTGCTCAGATTTTAGATACCTCAATCTGAGCAATCAAATGGACCCTCACAGCATCGGTATTAATATTAGGTGCCACAGGGGTCCGATCGGACCCCAGTGGAAAGGGATAACTTAAAATAGAATAATTGTGTTAGTTAAAGACTGAACCTTTTAATTATGCAGATTCTTGTGGGGGGACTTTAGAGTCTATACGGGCAAAAGTTAAAAATAACAGTATGTAAGTCAATTCTTAATCAATTTACAAAATTTCTATATGCATTTTTCACCCTCATCCAGAGTGCATATGATGACTTCTAAAGCCCTTAAAGTATATTTCTAGTGCACTTACTATCCAATTATTGTAAACCAATTAAATTATTATCTTAAAATAATTTATCCTCCTTTTATTTTTTGCTTGTGATGGAGGGAGGAGATAGTAGGGGAAAGGATGGTAGAGTTGGGGAGGAGGAGAGGAGAGTGGAGGGGAAGAGAGAGGAGCGGCAGGAGGTCATGGGGAGTGGAGGAGGGGGAGGAGGGAGGAGAGAAAGGAGGAGAGAAGGGGGAGGATGGAAGAGAGGAGGGAGAAGAGGGATGAGGAGGAGGGCGAGGAGGGAAGAGGGCGAGGAGGGCGAAGAGGGAGGAGAGGAGGAAGAGGAAGAGGAGGGTAAGGAGGAGGGAGGGAGGAGAGGAGGGAGATGAGAGATAGGAGAAAGAGGAGGGAGAGGAGGGGGAGGAGGAGGGAGAGGAGGGAGAGAAGAAGAAGGAGGGTGAGGAGAAGGAGGAGGCGAGGTACAATTCAGTTCCATGAAGCCATCTTCTACATCTGCAAGCATTGTGGAGGAAATGTATGAGGTGTAAGGTTTTATCAGTGCCTCTCAGGTAGACATTCCTTCAATGACAGCCCCCCATAACATGCAGCTCCCACAATCTTAAAGCTATAATATAGCCAGATATGCTAGACCGGGTTGTTGTTAGCTTAAATGTAGACTAATACCGCTATGGCGTGGACTTGCAAAGTCTCACAATGGCATGTTAATGACAGCCAGCATTGCTATATGCACTAGTGAAGCATGTGAACCTGAACTCGGTCTGAGAACAGATCCTTGGGTCTGGCTGCTGACCTTTGTGTCCTCTCAGTATTAATGACTGTTTGCCCATGTTGCTGATTATCCAGAGAATTAGCTAATAGTAATGTTTGCAGATGGGAGGGAATCAAGTGAGTTATACCGTTCTAACCATGTCAGTGTATTTTCAATGGTTGGGCTTATGGGACATCAAGATGCATCACATTAGTGTCACATTCATTCTTATATATGTAAATTAATGAGCCCTAGTTAACATGCAAAATATCACTACATATAAAAAGGATAATAGTCATAATAGAATCTGATATCATATAGTACTGAATATCACATCACTATAATAGTTGTGGATCTACAAATGTTCAGAATGTTTGAAGTGTTGGTCACCTTGCAAAGCGAAGGCCGCAACTGAGAGCCTCGCGAAACGAGCGGTTGTGGCGCGCAAGGCTGCAATGAGCGCCGAGTGGTTCAGGCTCCCTTTCTCTCATCTCCCCTCTGCCTCTCTCATCTCCCCCTCTGCCTCTCTCTCATCTCCCCTCTGCCTCTCTCTCATCTCCCCCTTTGCTTCTTTCTCATCTCCCCTTCTGCCTCCCCCAGCACCCAGAATTTACCTCTCATTACCCCTGCTGAGGCCCAAACCTGCTTACCTGGAAACCATGGTACCAGTAGCTTTTGGCTCATATTCACATCTTCTCATCTGTGGCTGCCATCCTCTGGCGGAAACAACTTTCTGAAACAAGATCAGTCAGGATGCGCAATGCGCGGATTGATTTTAGAAAGTAGTTCCAGCTGAAGGACGGAAGCCTCAGAGGAGGAGAAGACAGTGAGTGTCGCACTGCTGGCAGGGTTGCATCCAGGTATGAGACACAGGGGAGGAAGAGGAGGGGGGAGGGAAAGAAGACACAAGGGCGGGAGAAGAGGGCCAAAGAAGACACAAGGGAGGTAAAGGAGGGGGAATGGAGACAAGGGATGGAGAGGAGGGGCAACGGAGACACAAGGGAGGGAGAGGAAGTGGAATGGAGACACCAGGGAGGGAGAGGGGGAATGGGGACACAGGCGAGGGAGAGGGGAAATAGAGAAATGAAGGGGGGCAAAGAGAGAGGGGGAGAGGGAGAAAGGAAGAACAGGAGAGGAAGAGAGGGGGAAATGAGACACAGGGAAGGGAGAGGGGGAAAAGGGAGAGGAGGGAAAGGAGGTACAGGAGAGAGGCGAAATACACAAGGGAGGGAGAGGAGGGGGAAATTAGACACAAGGGAGGGAGAGACGGGGAAAAGGAGACACACAGGAGTGACAGGAGGCAGGAAAGGAGACACATTGGAGTGACAGGACGCAGGAGAGGAGACACAAGGGAGGGAGAGGAGGAGGAGGAAAAGGAGACACAAGGTAGGGAGACGAGGGGGAAAAGAAGACAAGGGATGGATAGGAGGGGATAAAGGAGACACAAGGGAGGGAGAGGAGGTGGAAAGGAACAGGTACACAAGGGATGGAGAGGAGGGGGAAATGAGACACAAGGGAGGGAGAGGAGGGAGAAAGGAACAGTTACACAAGGGAGAAAGAGGAGGGGGAAAATTAAACACAAGGGAGGAAGAGGAGTGGGAAATGAGACACAAGGAAGGAAGTACACAGGGGGAGAGACTCATGATTAGCACCAAAAATGCTCACATTGTATGGCAAACAGCATTGCCATGCTTAAAATGTTACTCCCGTCATTTTTTATGGGTAATTAATTTCCCAGTTTAATAATAATAACATACACCAGGCTAATCTACTCTAAACCATCAGGAGGGGACGAAAAAACACATGGAGGCTGTGCAGAAGCACGTGGATCAACAGCCAACTCATCTTCAAGTCTTCCTTTCTCTCATCTCCCCCTCTGCCTCTCTCTCATCCCCCTCTGCCTCTCTCTCATTTCCCCCTCTGTCTCCCTCAGCACCAAGGACTTACCTCACATCACCCCCGCCGAGGCCTGTATCTGCTTACCTGGAAACCCTGCCAGTAGCTTGCGGCAGGTACCTGGTTCCAAACCCTGCCAGTAGCTTGCGGCCCGTACTCACGTCTTCTCATCTGGGGCTCCCATCCTCTGGCCGGAACTACTTTCTGGATCAAACTGTGCATCGTGCAGGCGGGATGCACATGCGCAATATGCGGATTGATCCAGAAAGTAGTTCTAGCCAAAAGATGGGAGCCGCAGAGGAGGAGAAGATGGTGAGTGCGGCACTGCTGGCAGGGTTGCATCCAGGTACGAGACACAGGGGAGGGAGAGGAGGGGGAGGAAAAGGAGACACAAGTGCGGGAGAGGTGGGACAAAGAAGATACAAGGGAGGGAGAGGAAGGGGAATGGAGAGAAGGGAGGGAGAGGAGGGGGGACAGAGAAACAAGGGAGGGAGCTTACTTTTTCTCGGTTCTTAGGTTTTTCTCGCTCCAAACTCGCAGATCGGCAGCATGTTGCTTTACAGACTTAATTTAACATCCGCAAGTCTTGCAACTTATGATATCTCCCCTCCTTATGGTTAATTGAATTTTTTCTATTCCACAAAATAGAAAGATCTTGTACCACCATTATGGAATTGATTAACGTGCCTCGCTATGGGAAAATCTGCCTTTTTGAGTATGCAATTTAAATGTTCCTATATTCGCCTCATTGAATGGTGGAAGGTTTTTCCCACATATTGGAGTCCAAATTCACACTGGATAAGATAAACAACAACTGTAGTCTGACAATTTATAAAGTCCCAGATTACATATAATTTTGTATTGGAGGAGTTGGAAAACTTATTTGTACTGCTCATAAAAGTGCAGAGATTGCAATGTTTACACAGCTTAGATCCCTGTAGATTCTGGTAAAGCGATGTTTAATTCATTGGTAAAACCTATCTCAAATCTCTGTCCGCCAATAGAATGTGCCACTTTTTTTGAAAATCTAATAGATTTCTTTATATTTTGGATTGAATGTCCCAATCATCCAGACTGTATTCTCAGTTTTTTCTTGCAATTTTTCTTGAATTGACAAAAGTTCTAATCTGGTTTTACATTTTGCCCGGGCATAGGCTCTTTTCGAAATGTTGTGTGAATAGCCACGCTGTTTGAACCTAATGGGTTTCAAAATCATTATCCCTTGAACAATTCCGTCTTACCCTTAGGTATTGTTCATAAGGGTTGCTCTTCAGTAGGTGTTTGGGATGATGTCTTGTGCTTATTAAAAGGCTATTAGTGGCTGAGGCGGTGTCAACATTAGAACAGACACCATTGTAACTTTCAGAAAGCAAAGGTATTTCACTTTGCATCCACTACTTTGTAATTTGATGGTGTCAACAGTAGAACAGACACCGTTGTAACTATTTAACATACTGCTAATAAAACTAATCTCTATCTGCGATTTTAACAATTTAATTTCCTTCTTTTAGTATTAATTCACTAATAAAGTTGCTTTTAGTTACTACATTAATATAAATATTATAATATAGAGTCATTGACAACTACCATTTTTTCCCTGGTGGAATTATATTTGTAAAAGACCCCAATGTGGGTCTTTTAGAAAATTACTGTAATCAAAGGAGACCAATTTCATTTTTCACTGCAACAACATTTTGATAAGGATTTTTTAAATTATTTGCCAATCACAAATAATTAAAATCAGCATGAATCTGTTTATAAAATACTCTATCCACTTGACTAATAGACTAATAAAACTTTATGGATTTTATGACACTGTTACCATCTAATTCACTGATACAAGCTTTAACAATAATCCCTTTTAAAGTGCTAGTTCCAACAAACGTTGTGTTTCTTTTGTATTAGAGCTCACACATAGAGAAAATTAATCTATGTAAAATGTATGTTACTTGTCTAGTTTACCAAACAGCAGGCTCTTGCTTATACTGTTAGTTGGAGATTGCAGGGCTAAAGGGTCATTGGCCCATTTAGTGATGTATATCCTACTCTTAAAGTGAAAGTTTCACTTAATCAGAAGTTGCTCTTATATTAACAGTAGACTTATAGAAGATCAAATATATGTGTAAAGTTTTAGCCATTACCTTTTACTGCTACAAGACCTCAATCTTTTAGGTGACGTGAACTGTTAAAAAACGCAGAAAATAATTATATCTGTCACTACTTAGAACTGCAGGTATAATTTGATTAATTCCTGGACTTTTAATCCAATCAGGTCAGCATTCCAAATGTCAGTGACAGAAATGGAACTTCTAATGACTGCTTTCACTCAACACAAACATAGAGCAATAACTGTCAAACTAAGCAATCCCTATAACTTGCGTATAAAGTTACTCTTCTCTAAGAAAGAGATTTTTAATATAGAAAAATAAATAAACAAAAAAATATATATTATGCTTTTTTTGTGAAACACATCCACCTCTATCTAAATAAATATGTATTAGTGTAAAAAATATATTGCTGTGTTAATAATGGAGGGATTCTCACATCATTCTACCCTCTATAACATATTTGCCTATTGCTTTGGCTATCTACTCTAGTTCCACTCCACAGCTGCAGGAAATCAATTTCACTGGGCAGAAAGGACTTATGTCTGGAATTCCAGCTCCCCTTGGTTTAGTCCATGTGCTTGGTTGGTGTTAGGTGAGTGCTTGTTGCCACCATGTCTAAAGTTTCTTTGTTTCTAAAAGTAGTTACTTCTTTTGGGTTGCCAGAGAAGTACAGAAATGGTGCAATGGAAACAAGTAGTACTCAATACGTTTCTCCATCTCTAGCCTTGAAGGTCAGACTCAGTCCACATTTTCTGTAGATTCCTATGTAAACCAAAAGTTTTGCTACAAGACTGTGATGCTACAAGACTGTGATGGGGGAACAGACACAGGGGGAGGAGGGACTGGGGGGAAAGAGACACAGGGCAGGGAGTAAAGACACAGGGGAGGGAGAGGGAGGTAAAAATACAGGGGGGAGGAGATACAAGGGAGGGAGAAAGGTGACACAAGGGAGGGGGGAAATGACACACAAGGGAGGAAGTAGACAGGGGGAGAGACTCGCAATGAGCACCAAAGGCGATCATTGCTAGGCCCATGATGAGCACCAAAGGCTCTCATCACATGCACAGTAAAGTAGACAGTGGGAGAGGTGTGGGGGAGGCTGGCAATGAACACCGAAGGCGCTAATTGCAAGGCCCTTGATGATCGCCAAAGGCACTCATTGTGAGGCCAGTAAAGTAGAGGGGGAGAGGCTCCCATTGTGTGGCAAACAGCATTGCCAGGCTTCACTTTTTATTGTCATAATTTTAGATGGGCAAGTCACTAGTATATATATACTAGCGACTTTCCTGTCCAAAAATGACAGTCAATAAAATGTTAAGCCATGGCAATGCTGTTTACCACACAATGTGAATGTTTTTGTACTGTGAGGACCTTAGGTGCTCATTGAGAGCCATTCCTCTGGTGTACTACTCTGCTACTCTGAGCAGCCTCTGCGCTCATCACAAAGACAGATACATATGTCTATATTTTTGTACAAAATAATCAATTAATAAGTTACTTAATTAATTAATATATTTTAACTATTTGTAATTAATATATCCATCAATCAATAGGCTGAAGAGCTAACAATCTTTTTTCATTTTCCGGCAGCATATAATGTCCAGTTGTATTGTTGCTGGCCTGTGGAAATTTTTTTATGAATGTCCCAACTGTGCATTAGAATTAGGCTGTGTGCGCGAAGGCAACCCGTTGGTTTTATTTGTGTAAAACGCTACTGTAGATGCGTAATGTTGTGTTGTGCAAGTTTGAAGTGTAAAGTAGCATTGTTTGTGTATGTGCTACGCGGTTTGCAAGTATTTGGCGTCCATTGTAGTAGTGTATTTTGTACCTCGTACGTTCCTCTGTGAAAGTTGGCGGCGTGTAGCCTCATTTTCATTTTATTTGGCAGCCATTTTTTTTCTCGCTTAGCCGATTTTCAAGTGCCAAAACTCTTTCAAATCTACTTAAATTCATGTTCCACCTCACTTCCAGATGTCCTGGCTATACCCGACGTGCTGTGTGTGATGTTTTTGTTGTTTGGCGCTCATCACCTAAGTCGTACGCACCATGCAAAGCTTGACGACTTCTCATAATTCGAAAATTATAATATATGTTATGTATATACTGTATATATATATATATATATATATATATATATACTAGTGACTTGCCCCTCAAAAATGACAACAAGAAAATGTTAAGGCTTTGGTGCTTTGCAATTATTACCTTCGGTGCTCATTGCGATCCTTTGGCGCTCATCATGTGGCTCACAATGAGCGCATTTGGCGAGCCTCTTCCTCTGTGTAGTTTATGGGCCTTGCGATGAACGCCTTCGGCGCTCATCACATGGCTCTCAATGAGCATCTTCAGTGCTGTAACCTTTGGCGTACATTGCAAGCACCGAATATGCGGCTTTTGGCGCTCATCCTGTGGCTCACAATGAGCGCATTTGGTGGTAATTAGGGCTCAAATTAGCTTGCGACCTCACAGGCTCCCTGGCTGTCCCCTTGAGTTGTGTGTGAGGTTTTTTTTGTACATTATTTTTCATTTTTTGGCGGTCTTCAGCTAAGTGTTACTGGCTTAGGTTAAGTGTTACTGGCTTCGGCTACGGGTGTCTTCACCTCTTTCTATCCTCCATCAGTGGAGCATAATGGGGCAAATGACATCTCTCATGGGACAGGGGACCCTTAGAGGGACCCTGAAAAAGCACTATTGCAACAGCTGCAAAGAGCGCCTTAATTTTGAGGCCATCTTCAATCTTCAACCTGTTTTATAGTCTTACGTGTGTGCCTCATTGTAGCCTAAGCCTACAGGCCTCATGATGAGCACCTTTGGTGCTCATTGAAGGCTTAACTATGAGCGCCGCAGATGCTCATCGCGAGCCCGTGAGGCACATGGGACTTAGCTGCAATGACTGCCAAAGGTGCTCATTGCAGCACTCTAGATGAGCGACATAGGCGCTCATTCCGAGTCCCACGAGACTTACGAGGCACACAATACTTTACAGCCCGCAATACTTTATCAGTCAAGTTTACATCCAGCAATACTTTATCAACTGCGCATAACTCCAAAGACGCACGAAAAAACACAAATTCTATAAAAAAACAATTTAAGCACTCACAGACAACTCAGGGGGAAATCCAGTGATTCTTTAAATGAGCTAGCAAAATTATTTGAACCATATTTTGAGTTTTTGAACGCTCTAAAATCGGCTAAGCAAGAAAAAAAGGGCGGTGAAAAAAACGTAAAAAGTCTAAAACAGGTTGAAAACAAGATCGAAATCCATAAAACTTACCCGAAAAATGTCAGCCACGTGCGACTTACAAAATATGCGATTACGAAGGCCATAAATTGCTCAGGAGGCACGTAAGAAATAGACAATCACTGCCATTCTAGCGTGGACAACTTGCACATAACAACATTATAAATCTAAAATGGCGGTTTTCCCGTGAAAAATAAAGGTTTGGGCTCGCGCACGCAGGTTATATATACTGCACAGTTTGCACATTTATCACACTTTCTCCTCATGTGATGAATATTCTCACTGCTCATTTTCTGCTGATAGAAAATCAAAAAAGATTTTGAAGCTGTTTAGAATATTGATTGCTGAATATTATAAACAAAGAGGTAAAGTTTATTAATTCATAAAATTATTAATTATTATTGAAAAGAAAAACATTTACAAATAGATGCTTAGCTGTTTATGTTTTTCATATATGAAAATTAAATATTATTGATTGATTAATTAATTTCTTCTCTAAAATAATACAAATGAAACTACATTTGGTTAATTAGGACATTTTAGCAGGGCGTTATTTAAGCACTGCTGTAATAGATGTTTAGCTCTTTAAGTTTATCATGCATGCACTATATTTTTGACATCATAATTCTAAATTATTTTCATGTCATTTTACTGTTTGCAGCTCTCTGAGAACACTGCACCTGGATGAACAGAGAGTGTGAGCTTTGCAGCATTACAGTTTACAGCTCTGTGACAACACTGCACCACAGAGAATGTGATCTCTGCTGCATTTCAACTGCAATTATTTCAAGATTACAGGTACGTCAAATGTTATATTTCATGTTGCCCTTAGTTATGAATAGATGATTTTGCTCTATACATTTTGCCTTAATTAAAAACAAACATAATACATGACTTGAAAAATATAATAATTAATTTATTGATCCCAAAAAAATAATTTGGATTAGAATTAAACATAATACCTAAAGTAAGTTATATCTGTGTGCATTTGTGTGAGTTTCTGTTTGAATCCGCTCTGTAAGTCAGTGCAGAGTTTTCTGTCTGTTACAATAATCAGTGTACAGGTGAGAGTGGGAGTGGCTTGGCCTGTGTAAGTTATGTCTGTGTGCATTGTGTGAGTTTCTGTTTGAATCCACTCTGTAAGTCAGTGCAGAGTTTTCTGTCTGTTGCAGTAATCAGTGATACAGGTGAGAGTGGGTGTGGCTTGTCCTGTGTAAGTTATATCTGTGTGCATTTGTATAATTTTCTGTTTGAATCCGCTCTGTAAGTCAGTGCAGAGTTTTCTGTCTGTTGCAATAATCAGTGTACAAGTGAGAGTGGGTGTGGCTTGGCCTGTGTAAGTTATAACTGTGTGCATTTTGTTGTTTTCTGTTGAATCAGTTCTGTGGGGCAGGACAGTGTTTTCTATCCTGTGCTCATTTATCATTGTACAGGGGAGTAGGCGGGCCTATTTTAACAAGGGAAGTAAGAGGTTGGGAGCTTGCAATCATTTCTAGTGTAAGTGTAGTTGGTGTGTAGGAGATTGAATAAAAGGAGGAAATCCAAAGAAAAGAGTATTATAAGAAAAAACAGAAAACAAACGTATATATTTTTTCTGTTTTGTTTGGTTTAAGGTGTAGAAAAGAACCTTTATACAAATACATTGATTTGTTTTCTCACTGTATTTTTGTAACTGATAATCATGAGTCAGTCCAGTGGTAACCTCACTCAGTGTACATCCTGCCAAATGTATGCACTACTGGAACAGATGATCCAGGGTCCATACATCTGTGACAGGTGTGAGCATGTTGCCTCTCTGGAAGCTCAAATTGAAGATCTGGAGAGGAGAATTGCAACACTTCATGATATTGTCACACTGGAAAGGGAGTTGGTGCTCACGGAGCACAGTTTAGCTGGGCCTAGTATGGAGGGAGGAGCTGGGGCTAGTGAGGATGGCCAGGGAGGTAGCTGGGTTACAGTTAGAAGTGGAATCAGGGGGAACAGGAGGAGGCAGGCCAGTTCTGAGTTGGCAAATACCAACAGATTTGCCAGATTGAGTGAAACTGTTGGGGATGTCCATTCAGGAATTGCAATGCCAGATAGAGCTGTTCCCTCTAACAGCCGGGAGAACAGTTCTACTGGAGGAGAGGGAGTGCAGAATAGGCAGAGCAACAGACATGTTTTGGTGGTAGGGGACTCTATTATTAGGAAGGTAGACAGGGTAATTTGTCACCCAGATCCCAGCAATCAAACAGTTTGTTGTCTCCCGGGTGCTCGGGTTCGGCATGTTGTGGATCGGGTGGATAAATTATTGGGAGGGGCTGGTAATGAACCGGCGGTCTTGGTACACATTGGTACCAATGACAAATTTAGTGGAAGATGGAGTGTCCTAAAGAAGGATTTTAGAGAATTAGGGAATAAGCTTAAAGCAAGGACCTCCAAGGTAGTATTTTCTGAGATACTACCAGTGCCACAGGGAGGCAGAAGGAGCTTAGAGAGGTTAATGCGTTGCTAAAAAAGTGGTGCAGTGCAGAGGGTTTTGGGTTTTTAGAGCACTGGGCTGACTTCTCACTTGGGTACAATCTCTATAGCAGGGATAGATTGCACCTTAATGATGAGGGAGCTTTTATGCTAGGGGATAGGATGGTAGAATGGCTGGGGGAGTTATTAAACTTGTAGGGGACTATATAGAAGTATTGGGGTAAATAGGGTAGAGAGGGAAAGGGATGAATTAGTTACCCATGGGGGAGGAGAAGGGGGAGGGTTACAATAGAAAGTAGGGAGGTATTTATAGGGGCCTCAAATACAGTGGCAGTCACTTCACAATGGCAGAGTCATAGCAACATAAAGTGTATGATTGCTAACGCAAGAAGTTTGCCTGGGAAAATGGATGAGCTAGAAATATTAGCAGTACAAGAAAAATGGGGCTTAATAGGCATTACAAAAACATCGTGGGATGAATCTCATGACTGGACTGTTAATCTGGATGGTTATAGCCTATTTAGGAAAGATAGGGGAAATGGTAAAAGAGGAAGAGGGATCTGTCTGTATGTTAAGCCTGAATTTAAGCCTATATTAAGAGAAGATATTTATGCTGGCACGAACGGCATCATTGAATCTTTGTGGGTTGAGCTAAATAGTGGAGGAGCTAATTCTAAACGCATATTGGTGGGAGTATGCTATAAACCCCCAAATATAGCTGAAAGTGAGGAAATACAATTATTGTTACAGATTGGAAATGCAGCTAAACACGGGCAAGTTCTAATAATGGGAGACTTTGATTACCCTGAAATAAACTGGATAAATGAGACCAGCAGCTCAGCTAAGGGGAGCAGGTTCTTGAGTACACTCAGGGATCATTATCTGGCCCAGGTAATACAAGAACCTACTAGAAATGGGGCCATCTTGGATTTAGTCATCACAAGTAATATTGATATAATATCAAATGTAAAAATAGGGGAACCCGTGGGGAACAGTGATCACAACACAGTATCATTTGAGATTGAATACAAAAAACAGAGTTGTAAGGGGCCAACAAAAACTCTAAATTTTAAAAGGGCTAACTTTAATGGGCTACGGGCAGCAATACAACATATAGACTGGGACAAAGAACTTACAGGGAAAAATACTGAAAATAAATGGACAACATTCAAATCCTTACTAAATAAACATACTCATCAGCATGTACCATGTGGAAATAAAATGAATAGGAGTAAATCACATCCCATGTGGCTTAACAATGACTTAAAGATCCTGATGAGGAAAAAGAAATATGCATTTAAATTATACAAGAAGGAGGGAACTGAGGCTGTTTTATGCGACTATAAGGAAATCAACACGTCTTGCGAAAGGGCTATTAGACTGGCTAAAATAGAAAATGAGAAGTCAGTTGCAATGGAAAGTAAGACTAACCCTAAAACATTTTTTCAATATATTAATGGGAAGAAGGCCAGGAAGGAATCGATAGGACCATTACAATGGGACACAGGCCATCTGATAATTAGTGACCAGGAAAAGGCAGATGAGCTAAATTGGTTCTTTTCATCGGTTTACACAAGGGAGGTACCAGTGGTTGGGACACCATAACATAATGGGGCTACACTACCTTCACTAAATAATTGGTTAACGCAGGAAGAAATCCAAAAGAGGTTGGAGAAAATAAATGTTAATAAAGCCCCAGGTCCTGATGGAATACATGCAAGGATACTGAGGGAGCTGGGTTCTGTAATAGCCAAACCATTATATCTAATCTTTCAAGACTCACTCACTACAGGGTCTCTACCGGATGACTGGAGAAAAGCAGAGGTGATACCTATATTTAAGAAGGGATCTAGAGCAAATCCAGGGAATTATAGACCAGTGAGCCTCACTTCTGTAGTGGGGAAGCTTTTAGAATGGTTAATAAGGGACAGAATACAAGTATATGTCTATTTGAACAGGATCATATTTAGCAGTCAACATGGATTTATGAAGGATAGGTTGTGTCAGACCAATCTAATTAGTTTTTATGAGGAGGTTAGTAGGAACTTGGATCAGGGCAACTCAGTGGATGTAGTCTTTTTAGATTTTTCAAAGGCATTTGATACAGTGCCACATGGAAGACTAGTGAGCAAACTAAGGTATACAGGAATTGCAGTAAATATCTGCTCATGGATCGAGAGTTGGCTAAAAGACAGGAAGCAAAGGGTTGTTGTGAATGAAACATACTCCGATTGGTCTAATGTGATAAGTGGGGTTCCTCAAGGTTCAGTATTAGGTCCTCTCCTTTTTAACATAATGACATTGAAGAAGGAATCGAAAGTAGTGTCTCCATTTTTGCTGATGACACTAAGTTGTGCAAGGTAATAAAATCCGATAATGATGTACTTTCCCTACAAAAGGATTTGCATAAATTAGAGAAATGGGCGGCTAAATGGCAGATGAGATTTAATACAAATAAATGCAAGGTTATGCATTTGGGAAGGATCAATAGCCATGCAATCTATAATCTTAATGGAGCAAATCTATGGGTATCAGATATTGAAAGGGATTTGGGAGTACTAGTGAAGAACCACCTAGGTAACAGCGCTTAAAGCCAAGCAGCGGCTGCAAAGGCAAATAAAATATTAGCATGTATTTGGAAGGGTATAGAAGCAAGGGAAGCAAATATAATTCTGCCACTATACAAAGCCCTAGTACGCCCTCATTTGGAATATGGAGTACAATTTTTGGCACCACCTCATAAAAAAGAAATTTTAGAGCTGGAAAAAGTACAGAGAAGGGCTACAAAACTAATAAGGGGAATGGAGGGGCTAAGTTATGAAGAAAGACTAACAAAATTAAACTTATTTTCTCTAGAAAATAGGCATCTACAAGGGGATATGATTACCTTATATAAATACATCCAGGGTCAATATAAGGCTTTGTCAAGTGAACTTTTTGTAGCAAGAGATTTTCAACTGACAAGAGGACATCCTTTGAGTTTAGAGGAAAAAAGATTTCACCTTAAACAAAGAAAAGGGTTCTTCACAGTTAGGGTGGTTAAACTGTGGAATTCTCTACCAAAGGAGGTGGTAACAGCGAATTCGATAGACAACTTCAAAAAGGGGTTAGATATATTTTTGATTAAAGAGGGCATTCATGGCTATCCTAGATAACTAGCAAAGGAATATTGATCCAGGGAGAAATTTGATCGCCAGTATCTGGGGTCAGGAAGGAATTTTGCTTTTCTCCCCCTTATGAGACAATTGGCAAAGTTTCAATGTTTTTTTTTTCTGCTTGCCTTCCTCTGTATCAAATAACAATTAATAATTAATAATAAATAGTCCACATTAAAAAGATCTATAGAGATCTAAAAAGTTGAACTTGATGGACTAACTCTTTATTCATCCTCCAATACTATACTATTAATCATTATTTAATCAATAATGTAATTAATAACTAATCCGCATATTGCAGATCAGAGGAGATCTTAACAGGTTGAACTTGATGGACTCAAAGTCTTTTTTTAACCTTAATTACTATGTAACTATGTAACTATGATGTAACATTTTCAAATTATCAAAATTTCAAACAAAACATCTGGCCTTTTAACAGTGCCATTTCATTTGCTTCAATGGGTGCAAAATTAGCAGAAAATGTGCCAAGTCATGGCCCTAACTGTTTTAAAGTACAAGGCCACATTTATCACAGCACTTCACGTTTACACAGAGAAGCAGGAGAGCAAAGGAAATTTGCACAGTTATATGTCCTAGATACAATGGAAGCAGTTGAACAACGTATGACACTTCTTGAAAATAGCTTGATAAAATTATGGAGTACAACCCATATATTCAAAAATACAAAAAATTAGCTAAAGTAGAAAGAGAACAACAGACTCATGCACAAATAAATCATTTGGCAATGCCAAGAGTAAATATGATTCTTTAAAGAGATTGTCATTGTGATCAAAGATGTTACAATTTGGCAACATGGTGTTTCAAAATTACGAGGGTGGACCACCATTTGAGCTGGATATTAGAATATATCCCAGAAATCCAGAACAACCTTTCATAAATTTACATATATTAAGTACTAATTTGGATGCAATGACATAAACAATTTTTTACCCAAACGGTGATCCAGGATGGAAACCAAAATTACAAATGCAAAGTTATCCAAATAGTAAAATTTGTGTCAGAAACAAAATTTTGATGCTGAAATATAAAGTGGCACAAACTGCTATTCGTGATGAGTTTAATCCCATTTTATTTGGCAGGAAACTCACACAACAATGGATCATTGATTCATATTTACGAGTTGAAGCCAATAATCTAAATTTTATCAAATTTCAACAAAATAAGCTTTGTGTAGAACAATATTCTGGACTGATGGATTATGTAGCAGAATTGGATACAAACAGAGAACTTCCAGCTGGCAGAGCTATAATTTTGCCCTCTTCTTTTCAAGGATCACCTCGCAATAGGCAAGAAAGATACAATGATGCAATGGCTGTTGTCACTAAATTTGGCAAACTAACAGCATTGATCCATGACATCACCATCGCACACTTATTTGGAAAATGTCTAGCTTTTGTTTTAAGTATTGAATTTAAAAAAAGAGGACTTGCACATGCACACCTACTTTTTATACTCCAGGAAACATAAACTAAATACAGCAAAGCGAGTAGATTCACTGATTAGTCCTGAACTTCCACATCCAGAAAAATATTCTACACTATGAAATTGTAAAACATTGCATGACTCATAGTCCATGTGGAGATATTAATCCCCAACCACCATGTATGGAAAATAGGAAACGCACAAAAGAATTTCCAAATGAATTTAGAGTGCAAACTTATGCTAATTGTGATAATTATCCTTTGTATAAAAAAACACAAGGACAAACTGCAACAATCTGTGGTAAAGTTATAGATAAAAAGATATGATCCACACTTGCTGATGAAGTACAATGCACACATAAATGTGGAAGCTTGCACTTAAATCAAATCCATAAAATATGTGTACAAATACATTTACAAAGGATATGATGCAGCAACTGTTGTTGTGCAAGGTGCACAAAACCAAGAAGAAAATCCTATTTTACATGATGAACTTTCATCTTATCTATTTGCACGCTATGTAAATGCTCATGCAACAATGTGACGTCTTCTCAAATTTGAAATGCTTGATGGCTCACATGCTGTTTATCGATTAGCAGTACATTTGCCACAAAGACAATTACTGTACTTTCATGCTGGAGCTGAAAGAAATGCTCTGGATCAAAATGAAAACCAAGAAACAACACTTACGGCACGGTTTCAATTAAATTCACAGGATACAGAGGCAAGATCATTTGTATACATTAAGATTCCATATCATTATGTCTTCATAAATGGGACATGGTGACAAAGAAAAAAAAGTTGAAATAAAATTATACCCAGAATGCATACTGTTGGTCCAAGAGACTTAAGATTACTACTTCTAAATGTTCCAGGTGCACAAAGTTATGAACATTTACGTACAGTCAATGACATTGTTTATGATACATTTCAAACATCAAACAACAAAACTTCCTGGCACATGATGCTGAATGGGAGAGATGTCTACAAGAAGCAGCACTATGTCAAATGTCAAAGCAGATAAGAGAACAGTTTGCATTCATTTGCCTTTTTTGTAATGTACCTGATGCATTAGCTTTGTGGGAAACATTTAAATTAAATATGTGTGAAGACTTTTTGAAACGTTACAATGAGTCTTTCTTTGTCATAGATTAAATGGTGCAAATTTCAATCTGCCAGATCCAGGACTGATTGAGAAAATAAACTTTGAAGACTATGTTGCTGATACCGAACAACAAAAAACAGTGGAAAAAATAGCAACTTTAAATACATTGAAGATGGAAGTATTTAACACCATCAAAAAAGCAATAGATGATGCCATGCTCAAAGAGCGGTATTTCTATCTAGATGGACGTGGAGGGTTGGGGAAAACTTATATATATAATTTACTGATGAGTTTCATTCAAGCAAAAGGTGAAATAACTCTGGCCTTTGCAACAACTGGAAATGTGGCACTATTGTCATTGTCATATTTATTTGAATAAAATATGAGATCTAAAATGATTTCAATGATTGGTTAATTAAGATTGGCGAAGGAAAAACCCGGGTCATAAGTAATTTAACCAAAGGTACTGTGGAAATACCACAGGAATTGATTGCAGATTCTGTTCTGGCTGATGACAAAGATAGTGAGGCCAACTTTACCACTGAATTTATCAATTCATTAACACCATCTGGAATGCCACCACATATTCTACAGCTAAAAATAGGGGCAATTATCATGTTACTGAGAAATATGAACCCAAAGAAAGGACTTTGTGATGGGATCAGATTAATTGTGCAGGATTTAGAAGATCATTTCATACATGCAAAAATTATGAATGGTACCCATAAAGGTAAACAATTTTTTATACCAATAATTGATTTGGCTTGATTTGAGGTGCTGTCAGTTCTACACCAAAAGGAAAGCAAAAAAACACAGGCAAGCAATCTTGAAAGATGTTGCAAGTTTAATAAAATTATTAAAACCATTACCCAGTGCTTCCCGAAAAGGTTGAAAAAACACAACAAACAGTGTCAGAAATGAAAACACTGTAAACATGGGTGAGGCACAGACTGTGCATTACTCAGTTTACACAGTCTAACGTTCATATTACAACCTGTATGGGTACCATTGAATCTAATTAGTACTTGCATTGTATTTAGATATCGGTTTCAATGTATGGATTTAGGGGTTTTATGTGATGTTAGTAGGGGGATTATTGCATTTCTTTGGAACTTCTAATGAATTATTAAAGAGAAAGTATTAACTTAGGGAGTAAGCCGATCACCCTTATCTGGGGTCAGGAAGGAATTAATTTTTTACCTAATTTAAGACAATTGGCTAAGTTTCACTTGGATTTTTAATGTTTGCCTTCCTCTGGATTTAATATAGCAAATAAGCTATAAGTTGTTTAAAAGAAAATGTACACATTCTTCAAATGATCATGTGTAAGTTACAATAAAAAATGTTACTAATTCAAAAAACTATTGTTTTGGAGTTGAATAAAGATAGAAGTGTCATGTTATAACAATAAATATATTGACTAATTATTCAAATAATTGTTGTCCTGTTTCATAAAAATGGAATAACACATGTAAAAATACAGATAATTACAATAAACTAAACAATAAAAAGGGGAATTTACAAAAAAGATAAATAAAAATATCATCATGACAGGGGGGAAGAGACTTGTATATTGTGCAAAACAGCATTCTCTGCTTTCTCATTTTATTGCCATCATTTTTTGACGGGCAAGTCACTAGTATATATATATATATATATATATATATATATATATATATATATATATATATATATATATATATATATATATACATAGATAGGCAAAATAGACACACAGTGAAAATTTTCATGTATTTCGAATCTATTATACTTATAAGAGGTTCCCTGGTGGTCCAGTTGCTTGGATTCAGTGCTTTCATCTCTGTGACCTGTTTTTCAGTCAGGGAACCAAGAAGTCACACCACCCTGAAGCCATGCATGGTTGGGCCTGGCCAGTACTTGGATGAGAGACCACCTAGGAGTTACTGGAGCTGTATGCTGTGGCCCACCAGAGAAGGAACTGGAAACTTACACAAGTATCTCTGCCATAAAAACTATGTGGATCAGCATGACCATAAACATAAAGATGGTGTGTTATGGTCCATGAGGTCACGGAGATTCAGACACGACTAAAGGACAAAACAACAACAAATACTTATAAGATTTTTACAGTTAACAGAAATTGGAAAATTACGCTAAACTAAAATGAAAATCTTAACACTGCTAAAATCTGCTCAGACCACAAAATGAGCACCTTTTGTAAGAGAGCAAGAGTACATGATTCTAATCCTTGAAGGACCACTTTGGGAACAAATGTATTTCTATAAGGTCTTTTGATTAACTTTATTAGGAAGGGACGACTGATTATAAACTAATGACAACCAATAACCTTTAATCAATTACCAAGATGTTTGGTCCTCACATGCATGATGAAAAAAACATCACTTACATATATCACGATTGTTTTCAATACAATTTATGTATTGTGGATCAACAACTTACGCAACACTCAGCACTACAATGTAGAACAATGCCATTTGTTGCTATGACAAGCTCTCAGTTTGACAAGTGTTTTTTCATAAGATGAAGACAAATCTTTTTTCATAAGATGTTCTTAGCAATCTGTTGCTGTTAAGCTACAGCAAAAAAGGACTTATGAGCCTCTAAGTAAACAAAGGAAGTTAGAGGGTTTTATACCCTTCAATCAACAAGTAGTAATTTTACATAATAAGAAGATATGGTACCGATAAAGCTCCTTGATATATCCTTACTAGTGACTTACCCATCACAAAATGATGGTAATAAAATTGTAAGGCAGGTAAGGCTGTTTGCCACACAATGTAAGGCTTTTAGTCCTCTGAGTACTTTTGGCTCTCATTGCAAGCCTTTTGGTCATTTGAGCACCTTCGGTGCTCATTGCAAGCCCAGCGATGAGCGCCTTTGTCGCTCATCGCAATTTTTGCAATGAGCACCTTCAGCGTTCTCCCCTTGTGTACTTTTGCTCCTCTGCGCCCCCTCGGCGCTCAATGCGAGCCTCTCCCCTGCTCTTTTTTTTTATATAAATATATTTTTTTATAATAATTAATTAATAAATTATAAATATACCTATTTGTAATTAATATATGCAGCAATCAATATGCTGAAGAGCTAACAATGTCTTTTTTTTTTTTTTGCTGCAGCAGTCAATGATCATTTGGACTGTTTGTGACCTGAGGAAAAAGTGTCAGCAATGTGGCAAGTGTTCAGTGTAAATAAGATGGGTGCGTGAGGCTAAACTGTTTGTTTAGTTGTTTAAAGCGGCATTTTAGAATGGTAATGTTATCAGTTTTAAGTTAGTGTTATAAAATGGTGGCGATTATGTATGTGTTTTACGTGGGTCTCAAGCATTTTGTGTCCTTCCTATTAGTCTATTTCGTAGCTCGTACATTCCTGGGTAGTCGTATGTGCCTGGTGGTGTTTTCCAGTGGTCGTGAAGCCTCGTTTTCGTTTTTTTCAGCAGTTGTTTTTTTTCTTGTGTAGACGTTTTTTGAGTAGCAACCTTACTCCCAGACATCCTGTGCCCCATGCTGTGTGTAATGTTTTTGGTATTTTCGTGTTTTTCGATGTGCGCGGGCTGGGTGTTAACTTCGTATTTTTTGCGGGTTGTTTTTTTTTCTGTAAGTTGCGGATTCCTTTTCAAAGTGTTATGGGACGTAATTTTTGCAGGCGATTTTTTCAAAGTGTTACGGGTCTCGCACTGCGAATTGTGTATTTGAGTTTTTTGTTGATCTGTAGTCCCGCGGGTCATAGGTATGATGCTTAAGTCATGCGGGGTAGTAGGGATGTGCGCTCTCCACCAGCGCAGTGATCGCCTTCAGCGCTCCCTGCCAAAGTGGTGTGGGGTCGAAGGGATGAGCGCCTACGGCCGCTCATCTCCACCAGCGCAGTGAGCACCTTCGCCGCTCCCTGCCTTAGTCGTAGGGATGAGCGCCTTAATCACTAATGACACAAAATGAGGCTCATCCTGGCTCCATAACAACGGGCAAAATATTTTTAGAATACAAACAATTAAAAAAACACCTATGTTTTTAACTTTTATATACAATTAATCTTCACTGTTTGGTTACATTTTTTGTTATGAGCTAATTCATTCTCCTACTTTCTCATGAGAGTATGTGCCAGTAAATTAGCTTTCTATTAGTTCTGTTGAAAGTATTAACAGTTTTAGCTGTCGTGTGCCAATTGAACAGATACTAATTTCCTCTGCATTTAAAGTCTCCTGCACCACAAGAAAATTGATCAGCAGAAACACAAATGGTTGATTCCACTAGTGCATAATTGTATCTAAAAATTATAAATAAAATACATTATTAGTTTCTTTTTTTTTTTATTATAGAAACAGTTACCTATTTTCAAGTGCAGATTTATCTTTAAAAGAGTATTTTTTTTAAATATATAGGATTATAGATGACCTTTAACTCTACCATCAAAACTGATGAAAGTGACCTTTTAATATACTTTAGTGAATGCCAAGAAAAGTGCAAGAACATACATACAGGGAACTATGTCTGGTGTGTTCTCTAAAGAAAACATTACATGCAATATCAGGAGAGATGAGAAGGATCTATCATCAGATAGCATGGAAGTAAATGTCAAGTCATGTGGGAAGAATACTACTATGGTTCACACACAACATACAACACTGTCAAGTCTTGGTGGTTACCATTTATAATGTTTGTCTTTTACATTCAATATATCAGAATTCTCCTAGAATATTTCTGCATCAGTGGAGGTCACAAATATTTTCATATGCTACTTTTGCTGATTTCTAGACATACTCATGATGATACCTCTTTGTTATATTTTCACATAATGAATTCCAGTGACAGAGATGTCATTGCAATACAAATAAAGAATGCCTTCAGATGTCTTCAGACTAAGGTTTCAGGATGTTTGAAAGCTCTGTACTTGCAAAATTTAAAGGGACATTTTAATCCAACAGCAATATTTGTACAATACAAAGATAAATATTTGCATATATTAAAAAAAACATTTAAGCAACATAGAAATGAATGATGTCATCAACCATTTTCCCTTGCATATCTCATGCATGCATGCAACTTCAACACTATCTTAGGCAAATTCTGAGCAAGCCACACAATGCATGGGATACACACCCATTACAGCAGCTGATTACGCTGCACAATTCTGGCTTCACATCAATTACACAGAACTAGTCTACAACCAGTGCTAACTTGCACAATATAGAAATCATATTCTTAGGGATGGACAGACTACAGCATTTCAATGGTAGAGACACCAAATATAGGAGGTTAGAGCCCCAAGGTATGTTCATATCCATAGTCTGGTTAATGATAATAGATTAACAATTTATACTAACATGGAGAATATAAAGTTCAGTTTGGGAGTGCCCAAGTTTTACAAGTGTGTTTTCACTGTCAGCATATCGTTATAATCATAATAATTCATAAATGTAAAACAAAGCAACACAGAAATTGATCAAGAGCACATGGGACATGGAAAACAATGTTCTTCGTGCATTTTAAATATCATCTATTAATCATTTCAAAATCAGTTTTCCATAAAACAAATGTTAACTAAAGCTGAATAAAATTCTTTGAACTTAAAAAAAAAATGTGCAAAGCATATCATAATTTGGTCCCATTGGCAGACAAGCATGACTCATACAAATATGTTACTGCTCATTGGCAGAGAGAGAAAAGCCCCACAGATGTTGGTTTTATGTTAAAGTTTATTAACAAATGTCTATATATGCACAAGCCTTTTTTTATATACACTAACTTATTTCTGAGATATCCAGCTCAGTATGTTATACAGCTCAGTATATTAATTTACAGCTCACAGTGCAGGACTTAGAAGGGGGTCTAGCTAATGATATCTATAGGGAGTCATTGGGCCCAATTCAATTGGAAGCCTACAACTGGCGCAATGTATGCTGTATGTCTGCGGGTGTGTTGCAGGCTCCGATTCTGGAGCTATACAATTGCTCAAGCCTGCAAGTTACTGGCCCAAAGCCAACTAAATAAACCATGCACTGGTTCATAGCAGTTCAGGGTGAGAACATGATCAATTAAGCAAGACCATAATCAGCCAACAGAAAATGAGACCTTCATTATTACGGCAGTAAACAATGGAGGTTGAATGTCAGTCAATTCAGTTCGGGGGTCCAATATGCGATCAGACTCGCAAAACCACAAGATACAGAAATATAAAAATTAATGCCAATACTGTTCTAGTCCATATGGGTGGCCTGATATGTATTAACTCATTGATACCCGAGATCGATTAAACCTCAAAATGAAACATAAAAATAATTCTTATATACTCCCGATTTGCGAGCTTGAGACTGCAGTGCAATTAAATCTAATGTCTTTAATCGCTTTCCCCATTATTTACAGTGCAGTATTGTTTTTTTTATTTGCATATACAGTGCTACGAATAGATGTTTAACCCCCTAGCACTCGTAGGACTTTCTCCTTCATTTGCCCTTTACGATTGTGAAAAGATTTGCGGGCTTGGGAAATTGAACCAATTGAATAGCGATTTTAGCGTAACGTAACGTAAAGTTCTGGGTTTTTTAACCACAGCAATTTTCAAGGCCGTAACTCAGTAACTCATTTGGAGCCCGCATAAAGACGCCAATTGAATAGCACAATAGCTTGCAACCTTAATTACGGGCTACAGTAACATGCAAAAGCTCAATTGAATAAGGCTTATTTTTTTTACCATCTATAAGAAACACAATCAGACTGCAATATGAATTAGCAACTCAAAGTCTCTCATTTGCACAAGAATATAGCAGAAACAATGTTAATTGTCTCAGGTAAGATGTAATTAATTAAATACATTAAACACACCAGCATGGAATGGCATTACAATTACTTGCATAATAATCCCCAAATAATAAATAGGCCTTAAAACATATTTTGTTTCATCATATGTTGGAATGGTCATGCATAGGCCAATATGAAAACTCATGCTGCAAAAAGCATAAAGAAATTAAAGACACACTACCTGATAAAAATGCAAAGAAAAACATGAAACGGATGCCATATTAACCCTTTCTCACTCACAGAGGCTCTTATGTGGACCTTGAAATATATTTGATTCCATATACATCTCGCTCATCACATCTACATTTGGGAAAACAAGTACCAGGGGAACATTTTATTATTTGTTGTTCAGTCCTTAAGTCATGTCCAACTCTCTGTGACCCTATGGACTGCATCACATTTAGCTAGGTCACTGTCTGTGCGGCTCCACAAGGTTTGCATGCCAAAGATACTGGAGTGGGTTTCCAGTTCCTCCTCTAGTGGACTGTGATTTGTCTGACTTCTCTGCTATCACCTGCACACCTACACTGGCCCTACATGGTAAAGCTCACAGCTTCATTCAGGTACACAAGCCCCTTCACCCCCACCACTTAGCAATTAACAAGGGGACCAGGGGAACATACACCATACTAATCTACTCTAACCCATCAGGAAGGGCGTAAAAACACATGGAAGCTGTGCAGAGGCATGTGGAGCAATAGCCGACTCACCTCCATCAGGGGTAATCTTTATGTTGAATATATATAATATATATTATTATGTGATATCTAATGCTATTATGACTATTATTATTGTTATATGTATTGAACTATTGCATAGTAACTAGGGCTCATTAGTTTACATATATAGGAATGTGACACATACTATATGTGATGCATGTGGATGTTTCATAGCCCCAACCATTGAAAGCACACTGACATGGTTAGAATGGTATAACAAAACTTTATTTCATACACAAAGCCCAATCAGAAATGGTCAAGACTGTGCATTAATATCATGGGTGTGGTGTAGCCAGATCCCGGGAGAGCGAAAGGCTTGGGGGGAAAAGGGGATACGTACAGGTGGTAATGTGGTAGTTTAGAATAAGCATGATGGACAGCCCCTACCAGTGTCACATGTGGTCACTACACCACTGCAACCGGAATCTGATGAAAAAATGGATCATCACAAATCACTCCATTTAATTGAAGAAACCATTAATGTGCATAGCACTTACAACTTGTCTAGATCTGCTCATTGATAAAGATTATTCAACCTCTGGACTGTGTAATCCATTTCAGATTCCCACATACAGTGTTGCGGAAAAAAATCTGAAAACATTGGTCAAATAAAAAAAGGCGGAGGAGGATAAAACATTGAATCAACATTCATGGCGGGGGGGGGGGGGGGGGTGTATGGAGTGACCTAATTCTATGTGTCTCTATGTGTGTTGTTTAAATTATGTGCATTGCAATTATGTGTAATCTGTAAATATGTGTAATCAAGGACTAAGTGTAAAATCGTATGTAATAGATTATAAAAGATCAAAACCGCAAAATATATCTCTCCAAACTCTCCGTCTCTCTTTATAACTCAAAACCAACCAACAACTCCGAGACCTGCATGCTACTTCAAAAGAAAATACAACACAGTCAACACATGGGCAGGTGGAACGCAAATCTTTAATCTCCCTCTGTCATTCATCTTCAGCTAGACCTCTTACTATTGGTTGAGAAGCCTGTGTCACACTACGTTATACCGTAATTGGATAGTGACATCCGATCGCTGCTTGGCCGGCCCCTTTACAGCTTTCGCATGCGGAAAGGGTTTACCTGCTTGTGTCTACGGCCCATAACTTACGGTATGGTTCAATGTAATAGCTCAGTAATCAAGCCTGCAGCCTTTGCAGTTCTGCTGATACCGCTACCGGCTTCAAATTTAATGGGGCTGCTAGTCCCAGAAATGTCCCTTCTTTGAAGTATATCTGCAATTAATAAATATTTCACAATAGTACAATACAGGGTAAGGAAAATATGAACATACAAAGATATATGACATTAAAGTTTTGGAATAACTATGTCTGACCTACTTATAATGGCAGCTAAAGCACTACATATCCTAAGGTATTTATAGTACTGCCTTGTACACTGTTGTCTTATCTGTTAACAGCGGTATTCACATATCAAAAAAGTGAAAAAATGATAATATTTTGTCTGATTTACATATGAAATACCATGAAAAAAATTAACCTGTGTCTCTCTATTTCACAGGAAACTCACATATGGATTTATAATTCTGTATCAGACTTGGCCTGCATATTGCAACAGTAAGTTTCCATTTTACATTGTATTAAAACAATGGCAATTGAGTAGCTTTCAAAGAACTTGCTTTTGCCAAGTAAACTGAGCCTCTTGGACCTAGAGCCCGATTCAATTAGAAACCCACATCTCATCGTATATAGGCCATATTTCTGCAGGCTTGCTGCAGGCTCGCAGTCTGCTACAATTCTGGTGCTATTCTATTGAACCAGCCTGCAAGCTACGGGCCAAAAGCTAAAACCGTAAACCATGCACTCGTCCTTAGCAGTTCAGGGCGGAAATATGATCAATTAAGCAAGACCGTAACCGTCCATTTCAAAACAGCCAATAGAAAATGAGACTGTCATCATGATGTCAGTAAAACATGGAGGTTACATGTCAACCAATTAGCGTTTAGAGGTCCGACATGCAATCAGACTTGCAAACCGCAAAATACAAAATAATAAAAGTGAATGCCAATACTGTTCCAGTCCATGTGGGTGGTTTAATATGTATTAACTCATTGATTCCTCAGTTCCATATAATCCTGATTTGTGGGTTTGAGACTGTTGTGCATTTAATTCTAATGTCTTTCATTGCTTTCGTCGTCATTTACAGTGCAGTATAACTTTTTTATTTGCATTTACAGTGCTGCGGACATGGGTTAAACCCACTTGCGGGTTCTCTCTAGTACTCGTAGGATTTTCTCCAACAGTGACTTGCAAAAGTATTCACCCCTCTTGACTTTTTACCTATTGTGTTACATTACAGTCTTAAGTTCAAAGTTTTGTTAATATGAATTTTATGTGATGAATCAGAACACAATAGTCTAAGTTGGTGAAGTGAAATAAGAAAAATATATACATAAAACTATTTTTTAGAAATAGAAAACAGAATGAGTATTGGCATGAAAAAGCTCTGGTGCAACCAAATACCTTCAGAAGTCACACAATTAGTAAAATGATGTCCACCTGTGTGCAATCTAAGGGTCACATGATGTGTCATCACATATAAGCAACTTTTTTGAAAGGCCCCAGAGGCTGCAACACCTAGGCAAGAGGCACCACTAACCAAACACTGCCATGAAGACCAAGGAACTCTCTGAACAAGAAAGGGACAATTTTGTTGAGAAGTGCAAGTAAGGGTTAGGTTATAAAAAAATATCCAAATCTTTGATGATCCCCAGGAGCACCATCAAATCTATCATGACCAAATGGAAAGAACATGGCACAACAACAAACCTGCCGAGAGACCTCCACCCACCAAAACTCACGGACCGGGCAAGAAGGTCATTAATCAGACAGGCAAGGTAACCCTGGAGGAGCTGCAGAGTTCCACAGCAGAGACTGGAGTATCTGTATATATGACGACATAAAGCCGTACGCTCCATAGAGTTGGTCTTTATGGCAGAGTGGCCAGAAGAAAGCTAATACTTTCATCAAAAAACAAAATGGCACCTTTTGAGTTTACGAAAAGGCATGTGGGAGACTCCCAAAATGTATGGAGGAAGGTGCTCTGGTCTGATGAGACTAAAATTGAACTTTTCGGCCATTAAGGGAAATGCTATGTCTGGAGTAAACCCAACACATCACATCACTCAAAGAACACCATCCCCACAGTAAAACATGGTGGTGGCAGCATCATGCTGTGGGGATGTTTTTCAGCAGCCAGGACTGGGAAACTGGTCAGAGTTGAGGGAAAGATGGATGGTGCTAAATACAGGGATATTCTTGTGCAACACCTGTACCACTCTATGCCTGATTTGAGGCTAGGGTGGAGGTTCACCTTCTAGCAGGACAATGACCCCAAACACACTGCTAAAGCAACACTTGGGGTGTAAGGGGAAACATGTAAATGTGTTGGAATGGCCTAGCAAAAGGCGAGACCTCAATCCAATAGAAATCTGTGGTCAGACTTAAAGATTGCTGTTCACAAGCGTAAACAATCCAACTTGAAGGAGCTGGAGCAGTTTTGCAAGGAGGAATGGGCAAAAATCACAGTGATAAGATGTGGCAAGCTCATAGAGACTTATCCAAAGCAACTTGGAGCTCTGATTGCCTGCAAAAGGTGACCCTACAAACTACTGACTTTGGGGGGGGGGGGGGGGGGGGTGAACTCTCTGGGCTAATATCCTAAGGTTATTTCCTACACAAGAGATCAAGCATGTACATAGTGCTGTTGATTGCTCAGGGATCCATGAAGTGTGATTGCAACACCTCATCATGTAAACTGGGCATTATGTGCCCATTTTGCAACACTGCTTGTCCAAGTCTTAATATACCTATCTATGAATATGGCATTAAGTTCAATAGATCACAATTTGTTTAAACTTTTTTTTGGCATTTTCCTTTTTTTCAACGGTTTTAAAATGCATAAATGTATTTTTATTTCAACAATGTTAAAGAAAATGCAAAGCCCCTTTTTGTAATATAAATTACTTTTGTCTGGTTGGTGTTGGTAATTAATTACATATATTAAGGTACACAGAGGCTGTAAAGCAGTGCTGGGCAACCTATTTCAGTTGAAGAGCTTCATATACAGCCCCTGAGTCCTCAAAAGTGCCTCACAGTAATTTAAACATTTTTATTTCACCCAAAGCAAAATTATAAATTTGCTGTAGGAAAGGAATTAATTGGTGTTAGAAACATATAAAATGAGAGTTTTTTAAATGTACAATTCAGTATTACTTTTTACTTTTAGGGAAATATGATGTACTGTGTATTGTTGAAGAGGGGCATGATCTTCCATTCAAAAAAAGAGGCTGGGGGCTGCATGAGAAATGCCTTAGAGTAGTATGTGGCCCCTGGGCTCGGTGTTACCCAACATTGCAGTAAAGGCTGTGATGGCTGTTTCCTGGTCACCTTGACATAGAAAATAGCACTTGAAAACTCAGAGAACCATGTTGCAACATCTGTGAATCTTAGTAAATATGGCCCAGACATTTGTAAAGCATATGCTGTGAACAGGAAACCAGTAAAGCTATTATTTTAAACAGTAACATCTCAGATTTACAGCAAGGAAAATAACTCTTAACAAAATTTGTAAAATGTAATATTTCAATACTTAAAGCCAGTCACTGAAGATGTGTCTCTATAAATCAGTTTAATGGAGAGTGGTAACATTTTGATTTCCTTTTATTTCGTAAGCTGAAATGCATACAAATCCCCATTGATTTTTAATACAAAAATATAGTTCTACAATACAGTCACAGAGAAAGGTGCATTCTCAAGGCCAAAAGTATAGTGTAGTAAGAATTAACTTAAAGTGAGACAGCAACTGTCACATAGCTCCAATTAAATTTGAAGCCCGTAAGTGCTACGTGAGACCCCTAATGGCTGCAGGCTTGAAATTTGGATGAGTTACAGAGCTATTTCATTCGAGCTGGGTGTGAGTTACTGGCTTGAGACGAAAGCCCGTAAATCCTTTCTGCACCCGCAATCTGAAAAGGGGATGGACCCGCCGTGATAAGCCATAAATATCAAATTCCGATATAACATAAAGCGACACAGACCTCTCAGCCAATAAAAATCAGTCTAGCTGAATATGACTGACAGTGGGAGCTTATAAATTTGCGTTCCACATGCCCATGCATTAACTGTGTTGTATTTTCTTTTGAACTAGCACGCAGGTCCCGAAGTTGGAAGTTAGAGTCTTTCGGAGTGAGAGTAGGAGCTAGCTGAGAGAGGTAGTTTTAGTTTTTATTGATTTATGTTCTATTTCATACAGATTTATACTTAATATTTAGGGAGAGAAGCGCAAGGAGGTGGAGGGAGGTGAGGAGGTGGAAGAGGGGGATGAGGGCAAAGAGGGAGAGGAGAACGAGGAGGGAGAGGAGGAGGAGGGAGAGGAGGAATAGGAGGTGAAGGCACAGGAGGAGAGTGCAGAGGAGGAGGTGGGTGGTGGAAGGGAGACCTGAGCATCAGGCACACAGAGGAGAGGGACTGAGAGGAAGGGGCCTGATCCCAGGGATGCAAGGTTCCCCATCCACAGGTTAGAGGGCAAGAGGCTATGGGAAAGCACAGTGACCACAATTATATGCAGCAGGAGAATGTAGTCCTCCTTGCTGTTATGCGTGGCTGCCCCGTCATTCTTGCAGGGGGGAGGAAAGTGAAGTAAGGGCCTAGGTCTCAGGCTTGTTAGGAGGTAGAGGTTACTGTAGTAGGCGCAGCAACAAGAGATGTGAGGTCTGTCAAGCACAGATTTGATGACATCAGGGCCAAGGTGATGAGGAAGATGGCCAAGGAGGACAGAGACTACAGTGTGACCTATAATGAGTGGAAGTGGGTCGCAAGGGACCTTCTGAGACCATTGCCCCCCACTAAAGCTTCAGGCCGGTTGGCCCAAAAGGACCCAGCCTCCATGTTAGTTGAATATCACATACACCAACATGCCACCACATGTGCATCACACACACTACACATGTACATGATGACCAACAAGGACACTGACATGTCAGCTCCATGGAATTAATGAGGAATAGATGGATGCATCATTAAATCCATAAAGCTGAAAAATCCCTGTCATTCCTGGGCACAACAACAGTAATCAAGCAATAGAGAGTCCATTAATTGGTTTGCCCACTGCAGCCTATACAGTTACAGAACGTAACCAGAATCAAGATAGGGTTAGGAGCCAAGAACAATCAAGACCATAAACCAAAGAATAGATCATGTCTAGTATTGGATTGCTAATCTGAGTTGCAATTAGGAGAAATATCCTGGTTCAAGCCTAGATGTCAGATAGTTAGGAATGAACACATAACAATATCTGGGTCTGGGTTCAGTAGCAAGCCAGAGACGGAGGCGTCGGCTCCATCCGAGTGGGATATGGAGGAGCTAGCCCCAGCCCAGCAGGAACAACCACCGCAGGGGGAGGAGAAAGGAAGGGGATCAGAGGGCCCTTGGAGGAGGGGGAGGTCATTTGGGTGGTGGGGTCACCCACCAGACCTCCAGCCACACCCCCAGGATTTGACCCCACTATCCCCTCTGTGAAAGACTGAGGATTTTGCTAGGCCCTCCAACTTGCAGTTGGAGATGCTGGCCCTCATGCACCAGCAACTGGACTGTCTCTGGGGGATCCAGGCCAGCATCTCTGCCAATAATGCAGAGGTTATGGCATCTCTAGGCAGGAGAGGAGGCATCAACTTATGATTGAGACCTACCTGGCTGGCCCCTCCTCTCCTTCCACCATGCCTCCGCCACCTTGCAGCTGCCTCCAGGTGATACTGGAGTGGGTTGCCAGTTCCTTCTCTAGTGGAGTGGGATTTGTCTGACTTCTCTGCTATGATGTGACCACCTACAGTGGCCCTACATGGTATATCTCACAGCTTCATTGCAGTACACAAGCCCCTTCATCACCACTTATGAAAAGCCATGCTGCAACATGCAAAAAGCAATTAAAGACACAATACCTGATTAAATAGCAACACAAAAACATGAAATTGATGCCATATTAACCCTTTGTCACTCACAGAGGCTCCAATGTGGACCCTGAAATATAAATATAATTGCCAATACATCTTGTTCATCCAGTCTACATTTGGGAAAACAAATAGTGGCCATATTTCACCGTCTCATTACATTGTGTTCAACTCTCTGTGACCTTATGGACTGCAGAACATTTAGATAGGTCTCTGCCTGTGCTGTTTTACAAGGTTTGCATGCCAAAGATACTGGAGTGTATTGCCAGTTCCTTCTCCAGTAGACTGTGACTTGTCTAACCTCTCTGCTATGACCTGTCCACCTACTGTGGCCCTACATGGTATAGCTCACAGCTTCATGGTAGTACCACAAGCTGCTTAACCACCACCACATAGCAATGCTGAAGGGGACCAGATGAACATACACCACACTAATCTACTGTAACCCATCAGGAAAACACATGGAGGCTTTGCAGAAGCACGGACATCATCAGCCAACACCCTGCCTTCAGGGGTAATCTCCGCTACGCCCAACCTGCAAAGTCCCATGCCATTGCTGGTAGCCATGTGCCAAGATGTCTAGCCATTCCCATTTTGTGACCTCCCATTATGTTCTGCTATTCATCAATTTACATTAGTGTGGATTGCTAAATGGTGGTGGTGAAGGGGCTTGTGTACCTGAATGAAGTTGTGAGCTATACCATATAGGGCCAGTGTAGCTGGGCAGGTGATAGTAGAAAGGTCAGACAAATCCCAGTCCACTAGAGAAGGAACTGGCAACTCACTCCAGTATCTTTGGCATGCAAACCTTGTAGAACAGCACAGGCAGAGACCTATCTAAATGTGCTGCAGTCCATAGGGTCACAGAGAGTTGGACGACTGAAGGACTGTACATCAAATGATAAAATATTCACCGGGTACTTGATATATGTGATGTGGCAGTGTAATTTGGCCACTATTTGTGTTCCCACTTGTAGATGTGATGAGCGAGATGTATATGCAATTATATTTATATTTTAGTGTCCACAATAGAGCCTCTGTGAGTTAGAAAGGGTTAATATGGCATGAGTTTCATGTTTTTGGGTTGCTATTTAATCAGATAGTGTGTCTTTAATTGTTTTGTGTATGTTAAAGCATGTCTTTTCATATTGGCATGTGCATGACCATTCCAATATATGATTAAAAAAATATTTTTTAAATACATTTATTTTATTTGGGGATTATTGTGCAAGTAATTGTAATGCCTTTCCATTCTTTCCCTATAATTTAAAGTGCACTGGTGTATTTATATTGTCATTTACAGTGTTTAAAAGTTATCTGTAAACCCTTTGTGGATCCTACTTGGAGGCAGTAATGTTTTTGCCTTCATTTGCTGGTTACGGCTTAAACACCATGGTGTCTTTGGAAAATTGTTGAATTTAATAGCTAAATTGGAACGTAGCAGTTACGGGCTTGAGAGAACAAAGGATTTGTAGCCGTGAAGTTCCACGTTCCATGTCCCATAGTTTTTTTTCCGTTTTTAAGCCATAAGTCGTGAGTGGCTTGCTTTACAGGGCAAATTTAATAGCTCCAAGTCATACGGGCTACACTTTTACACGTAAGGGGTTTTCAATAGGGTGACAGTGCTTCTGAACATAACTACACACACATATATACACATAAAAAAGGGTGGAGAAGAATATAAAAATATCTAAAACATGGGAACCTGGAAAACATTTGTAGGAGCACAACAGACTGCTTTCTAGGAGCCTGGAAGAAGGTCCTTCATAGGGATGCAGATGCCTTATTATTTGTAAATCTAAAATACAAGTTGTACTCTTGGAGCCTGGAAGGATGTCCTTCATAGGGATGCAGATGCCTTATGTAAATATAGAATACAAGCTGTACTCTAGGAGCCTGGAAGGAGGTCCTTCATAGCGATGCAGATGCCTTATGTAAATATTGAATGCAACTGTATTCTAGGAGCATTCCTTCCAGACGTGTCTGATATATACAGGGTAGTCAGCAACATACAGAGTACTGAGATGGCTGAAGCTCTGCACTCAGCACACTGAGCCAGGAGTTGTTTTTTTTTTTAATAAACTGTATTCAGAAAGAGGAGAGAGAAAAAGAGATTATAGAGTGAACAAAAAAGTGTGTTTGTGGAGGGGTGTGGAAGTCACAGACTGCTTCAATAAATTAAAATATTTAAAACAAATTTGTATATGTTTTTACACTAAATAGAAACCATTTTGTCAGTGACAAAACTACCAGTCTTCATTATGAAGCTGCCTCTATCTATCTATCTATCTATCTATCTATCTATCTATCTATCTATTCATCTATCTATCTAGTTTCATGGTGCCTGGGGCAAGAGACAGACAATATGAGAGAGAGAGTACCAGTCACACACAGAGAATAAGAGAGTCACAGAGAAAAAGAAACAAAGAGGGAGAATAACAGACAGACTGAGACTACTCACCCGGTCCGGAACAGCTCTATCAGCTTGGCAGCTCTCACTGAACTATATCTCCCAGTATGCACTGCATACTGCGATTTAGCAGTCCTAATTGGCTCGGGCAGTGTCAGTGATTAGCTGGGGTTTGCCACAATGGGTCTCCATAGCTTCAGCTCCTCACAGTCATTCTGATTGGGTGATCCCTGAAAGGTCCCACAGCTTCAGCTCCCTCCCAGTCATTCTGATTGGGTGATGCTGTGTGTTACAGAAAATCTCATTGCTTCAGATTGAGAGAAGGCAGCATTGTGCCCTGTTCTGTAGTACAAAGCAAGTCACATAAGGAGGGGTTTGGGTTTTTAGAGCACTGGGCTGACTTCTCACAATCTCGACAGTAGGGATGGATTGCACCTTAATGATGAGGGAGCTTTTGTACTAGGGGATAGGATGGTAGAAAGGCTGGAGGAGTTTTTAAACTAGTAGGTGGGAGGGAGGGACTAGATATAAGTAATGGGGTAGAAAGTGTAGAGGGTATAAGGGATGAATTAACAACTCATAGGGGAGGAGATGTGGGGAGGGGTAGTATAGTCAATAGGGAGGTAGTACTACGTAATTCAAGTACAGTGGCAGGCACTTCAGAACTACAGACTCATAACATAAGGTGTATGCTTGCTAATGCCAGAAGCTTGCCAGGAAAAATGGGAGAGTTAGAATTGTTTGCAATTAATGAAAAATGGGATTTAATAGGCATTACTGAAACGTGGTGGGATGAATCTCATGACTGGACTGTTAATCTGGATGGTTGTAACCTATTTAGGAAAGATAGAGGCAATGGTAAACGAGGAGGAGGGATTTGGGATTTTTTGTTAAACCTGAATTTAAGCCTATAGTCAGAAAATATATTTATGGTGGACCTAGTGATAAAGCTGAATGTTTGTGGGTAGAGTTAAATAGCGAAGCAGCAAATTCCAAAAGAATATTAAGAGGAGTATGCTATAAACCCCCAAATATAGCTGAAAGTGAGGAAATACAATTATTGTTACAGATTGAAAATGCAGCTAGGCATGGTCAAGTTCTAATAATGGGAGATTTTAATTACCCTGAAATAGTGATGTCGCAAACATCAAATTTTGGGTTCGCGAACAGCGAAAGCGAACTTCATCAAATGTTCGCTAACGGGCGAACATTTGCGAACCGCCATAGATTTCAATAGCAGGCGAATTTCAAAACCCACAGGGACTCTTTCTGGCCACAATAGTTATGGGAAAGTTGTTTCAAGGGGACTAACACCTGGACTGTGGCATGCCGGCGGGGGGATCCATGGCAAAACTCTCACGGAAAATCACATAGTTGATGCAGAGTCTGGTTTTAAGCCATAAAGGGCATAAATCACCTAAGATTCCTAAATTGTTTGGAATAACATGCTTTAAAACATCAGGTATGATGTTGTATCGATCAGGTAGTGTAAGGGTTACACCCGCTTCACAGTAACAGACGAATATCCCCGTTTAATGCACCGCAAACAACCTCAAACATTCCCTTTGCACAACCGCAAACTCCCCATTTGCACAAGGTTGGATACCAAGCTAGCCATGTCCCGTTCCTTGTCCTCACTGATGTCATTGAAGGTCCTCCACCCAGCCACTAAGGGTCCCCGAAAGGTGACAACAAGCCCCCGGGACGCCTGCTGTGTTTGGTCTTCCACCTCCTCAAAGCCACCTTCCTCCTCTGACTCCTCTTCTTCAGACTCCCAGAGTCTGGGGGCTTCCACTGCCCAGCATGGAATATTATACGCGTTGCCTCTGTCTACGTTATTATAAGGTGTGTACTGTTCAGTAGTACTATTCCTATCGGTTTAATCCCTGTTACAACCACTATCAGGGGACGTGTATATGGCATGGATTTTTGGAAGCGGGGCACTGAGCATGCAATCTAAGGTGCCACCAGATATGAGTGTCACTGTGCACTGGCAAAAGTTGGCAGAGTAGATGCAATAGGCCTCACACACACGCCTGTAGGCAGGCAACTGATATTCAATTGATTACAGTCAAAAAAGTGTTGTTTTATGTCACTGTACACTACGGTTGCACCAGATATGATGTATCACTGTGCACTGGCAAAAGTTGGCAGAGTAGATGCAATAGGCTTCACACACATGCCGGTAGGCAGGCAACTGATATTCAATCTATTACAGTAAAAAAAGTGTTATTTTATTTCACTGAGCACAATATAAGCTGTTAGGTGTTAGCCTGTCACACACACACGCTGGCAGGAAGGCATATGCAATTAGATTACACAGAAAAAAATTATAAAATAAAATAAATGATGTTCTAGCCCTAAAAAGGGCTTTTTGGGTTGCTGTCCTTGAGATGGAAGGCTCTGGAAGGGAGTGTATGCTGCTGATTGGCTGGAATGTGTCTGCTGACTGTGAGGTGCAGGGTCAAATTTTCCTCAATGATAAAAAATAGGGGGCGAACCCAAAAGCGCATGTGTTCGCCGTTCGCTTCGAAAGCGAACATGCAAAAATCGCTGCGAATTGTCCGCGGACGAACTGTTCGGGACATCACTACCCTGAAATAAACTGTATAAATGAGACAAGCAGTTCATCTAAGGGGAGCAGGTTCTTGAGTACACTCAGAGATCATTATCTGGCCCAGGTTGTACAAGAGCCTACTAGAAATGAAGCTATCTTAGATTTACTCATCACAAATAATATTGATATAGTATCTAATGTTGGAATAGGGCAACCTTTGGGAAACAGTGATCACAACACAGTCTCGTTTGAGATTGAATTAAAACAACAACATTTTAAGGGGCCAACAAAAACTCTTACTTTTAAAAGGGCAGATTTTAACTATCTAAGGGCAGCAATACAAAGTATAGACTGGGACAGAGAACTGGCAGGTAAAAACATTGACCACAAGTGGACAACATTTAAATCCTTACTAAATATACATACACATCGACATATATACCGTGTGGGAATAAAAGTAAAAGGAGTAAATCCCATCCAATGTGGCTTAACAATGATTTAAAGATCAAGATACAGAGTAAAAAACAGGCATTTAAATTATACAAACAAGAGGGGACAGATACTGCCTACAGGAATACAAGGAAATCAACAAGGCTTGCAAAAGGGCGATTAGACTGGCTAAAATAGAAAATGAAAAATGAATTGCAAAAGAGAGTAAGACTAACCCTAAAATATTTTTTAAGTATATTAATGGGAAGAAAACGAGGAAGGAAGCTATAGGAACATTACAATGTGACACAGGCCGTCTGATAATTAGTGACCAAGAAAAGGCAGTTGAGCTAAATCAGTTCTTTTCTTCGGTATATAAGGGAGGTACCAGTGGTTGGGACACGGCAACATAATGGGGCTACACTACCTTTGCCAAATAATTGGTTAACACAGGAAGTAATCCAAAAGAGTTTGGAAAAAATAAATGGTAATAAAGCCCCGGGTCCTTATGGAATACATCCAAGGGTACTAAGGGAACTGGGTTCTGTAATAGCCAAACCATTATATTACATTTTTCAAGATTCACTCAACACAGGGTCTCTACCAGATGACTGGAGAAAAGCTGATGTGATACCTATATTTAAAAAGGGAGCAAATATGGGGAATTATAGACCAGTGAGCCTCACTTCTGTAGTGGGGAAGCTTTTAGAAGGGTTAATAAGGGATAATATACAAGAATATGTCTATTTGAACAGGATTATAAGTAGGAGTCAACATGGATTTATGAGGGATAGGTCATGTCAAACAAATCTAATTAGTTTCTATGAGGAGGTTTGTAGGAACGTGGATCAAGGCAACTCAGTGGATGTAGAATTTTTGGATTTTGCAAAGGCTTGTGATACAGTGCCACATGGGACACTATTGTGCAAACTAAGAGATACAGGAGTTGCAGTAAATATCTGTTCATGGATTGAGAGCTGGCTAAAAGACAGGAAGCAAAGGGTTGTTGTAAATGGAACATACTCCGATTGGACTAATGTGTTAAGTGGGGCTCCTCAGGGTTCAGTATTAGCTCCCCTCCTTTTTAACATATTTATTAATGATTTACAGGTAGGATTGGAGTGTGGTGTCTAAATTTTTACTGATGACACGAAGTTGTGCAAGGTAATTAAATCAGATAATGATGTGCTTTCCCTCCAAAGGGATTTACATAAAATTGAGGAATGGGCATCAAAATGGCAGATGAGATTTAATACGAATACATGTAAAGTTATGCATCTGGGAAGGAAAAATAGCCATGCAATTTATAATCTTAATGGAGCAAATCTAGGTGTATCAGATATTGAAAGGGATTTGGGAGTGCTTGTGGACAACCACCTAGGTAACAGTGCTCAAAGCCAAGCAGCAGCTGCAAAGGCAAATAAAATATTAGCATGTATTAAGAAGGGTATAGAAGCCAGGGAAGCAAATATAATTCTGCCACTATACAAATCTATAGTATGCCCTCATTTGGAATATGGAGTACAATTTTGGGCACCACTTCATAAAAAGGACATTTTAGAGCTGGAAAGGGTACAGAGGAGGGCAACAAAATTAATAAGGGGAATGGAGGGGCTAAGTTATGAAGAAAGACTTACCAAATTAAACTTATTTTCTCTAGAAAAACGGCGTCTAAGAGGAGATATGATTACCTTATATAAATACATCCAGGGTCAGTATAAAGATTTGTCAAGGGAGCTTTTTGTGCCAAGAGGTTTTCAACTGACAAGAGGACATCCCTTGAGGTTAGAAGTAAAAAGATTCCACCTTAAAGAAAGAAAAGGGTTCTTCACAGTAAAGGTGGTTAATCTGTGGAATTCTCTACCAGAGGAGGTGGTGACAGAGGATTCGATAGATATCTTTAAAAGGGGACTGGATTTATTTCCAATTAAAAAGGGAATTCAGGGTTATCATGGATAATTGGAGGGGCAGTATTGATACTTAATCCGCATATTGCAGATCAGAGGAGATCTTAAAAGGTTGAACTTGATGGACTGAAAGTATTTTTTCAACCTTAAATACTATGGGCCTTATTCAATTGCAATTTGGCCAATTGAATAGGGGTCTAAATAAGCACAGAGAGAGTTAGTAAACATCTATCCAAAAGCAAGGTTTTCACTAACTAAAAACTTATTTAAAAAAACCTGCAGGGGGAGATGTGATGAGGGGATTAGTCAGTGTGTTTAACTGCTTGCAAAATAACTCATCATTTAAAGTGACAGCAGCAGATGTAAAAAAAATAAAAGATTGAACATGATATAATTATTTTTTATATGTATATTATTTAAATAAACAAGTTAGTGATGGGGGATTAAGTCAGTGCATTAATTCTGGGGGGGGAATTTGCCCATTTGCTCCTATGCACCAGCCGCCCCTGCGCAATGGGTAGGAACGGATTTACCATGAGGCAGAGTAGGCAGCTGCTAATGGCTTGTTTAGTTTACAAATAATTTCTTCCAGAAAGTGGCTTTTGGGCGAGAGTAGCAAAGCTCATCTCTGATTGGATACAATGTGCTGTCAATCTACACAGCATGTTGGGAGTTATTTCTTTCCTGTTGATATAAATTGTATACACTATAGGCAAAATAACCACAATTACAATTATTCACTGGGAATCTGAGATCATCAGCAACCCACCATAATCCAAAGGGTTCCCTACTAGGCCTGCATGGCCATCTGGGGGAACCTCAGTGGGGCCACCATGCATCATGGAGAACCCCAGATAGGCCTGTGTGGCCCATGGAAACCGCCAGATAGGCTCATGTAGCCCACGGAGACCACTCACCTCATAGAAAAGTCCCAGCTTGATGTGAGGAGCAGCTGAAAGTAACATTTAATTGATGAAGCTAGGAGAAAGAAAATATAGAGTGCATTCCATCCATTCCCATAGACTTTAAAGGGTTATTTACATGATATGGAATTGGTCATAACCCCATTTCTAGCATTTTTCCTGGGTTATGAGCAACTTTTGTATTTCAGGTGCATTACATTGAAGTCAACAGCGTCCAAGTGTACAGTTAGCAATTATCTCTCATTTACAAGAAATATGACACTTTGTGGATGGACCAGAAAGGCTGACTAACATATTTACTGTTTACTATAGGAAAATACATTTTAATAACATTCAATTAACAGAGTAATTGCTGTTAACTGTGGTTTTAAATTTGCTTTGAAAACAAGGTAATCGGACACATTGGTGGGGGATAGGGGTTTTCATAACATGGTTTTGTTTAACAAAAAAATAAAACATTTTTTAACCCCTCCTTGGCAATTAATCTAGAGATATGGGGATATAAAAATAATCTATTCACAACTGCATACATATCTAACTAAAATGAATATAATTTAGAATGTCAGTCCCCTTTTTTGCCCACTTTCCCCTCTCTATGGGTCTAGCAATCATTCCTGTTGTCTTGTGGGTAGGCACATAGTTCCTCCATGCACCTTCATGCTGTGGCTTTTCTTCTAACCCCAATGTAAAGTTACCTTCTAAAATGAAAAGCCACTTCCCATCTACCTTTCTCTTGGTCATGCAACCTTGCCCGAAGGCAGACCACCTCACTCCACAAAGGCAAGCCATCTATCCTCCACCTCCCCCATGAAACGCCACCTACCTTTACCCCCACCTCATAACCCTTTGGCAAGCCAATTACCACCTGAGCAAAGGTATATTTTGGTCTTGTTCTTCTCTAGGCCCCACATGCACAAAGATTGCCGTAAAAGTATTGATAACGATTTATATACAGTGGGGGGGGGGGAGTATTTCACCCCTGCTGATTTTGAATGATTGTCCACTGACAAAGCAATGATCAGTCTATAATTTTACTGGTAGCTGTATTTTAACAGTGAGAGACAAAATAACAAAAAAAAAAAAACAAGAAAAACAAATGTCAAAAAAGTTATAAATTGATTTGCAGGTCAGTGGGGGAAATAAGTATTTGATCCCCTATTAATCAGCAAGATTTCTGGCTCCCAGGTGTCTTTTATATAGGTAATGAGCTGAGATTAGGAGTACTCCATTAAAGGGAGACACCTGTCCACAAAAGCAATCAATCAATCAGATTCCAAACTCTCCACCATGGCCAAGACCAAAGAGCTGTCCAAGGATGTCAGGGACAAGATTATGGACCTACACAGGGCTGGAATGGGCTAGAAGACCTTCGCCAAGCAGCTTGATAAGAAGGTGACAACTGTTGGTGCGATTATTTGCAAATGGAAATGGAAGAAACACAAAATAACTGCCATTCTGCCTCAGTCTGATGCTCCATGCAAGATTCAATGATCATGAGAATGGTGAGGAATCAGCCAACTACACGGGAGGATCTTGTAAATGATCTCAAGGCAGCTGGGACCATAGTCACCGAGAAAACAATTGGTAACACCGTGAGGGACTGAAATCCTGCAGGGCCCCCAAGGTCCCCCTGATCAAGAAAGCACATCTGAAGGATTCAGAGGAGAACTGGGTTAAAGTGTTGTGGTCAGATGAGACCAAAATCAAACTCTTTGTCATCTACTCAACTCGCCGTGTTTGGAAGAGGAGGAATGCTGCCTATAACCCCAAGAACACCATCCCCACCATCAATAATGGAGATGGAAACATTATGCTTTGGGGGTGTTTTTCTGCTAAGGGGACAAGACAACTGCACAGCATCAAAGGGATGATTGACAGGGCCATGTACCATCAAATCTTGGTTGAAAACCTCCTTCCCTCAACCAGGGCATTGAAAATGTGTTGTGGATGGGTATTCCAGCATGACAATGACCCAAAACACATAGCCAAGGCAACCAAGGAGTGGCTCAAAAAGAAGCACATTAAGGTCCTGGAGTGGCCATGCCAGTCTTCAGACCTTTAATGCCATAGAAATTCTGTGAAGGGAGCTGCAGGTTTGAGTTGCCAAACATCAGCCTCGAAACCTTAATGACTTGGGGCCTCATTCTATTAGCGGCCGCAGCCGTTGCGGGGCCGCAAGGACCGGCCGCAAGCTAATCGGCTATTCTATTCCCTTACGGCCGGAGGCTCCGGCAGGCTTGCGGCCGGTGCCTTGCTATCTCTTGCGGCCGCTCGCGCCAGATGAAATCCTTTGATCTAAAGCGGCCGCAAGAGTTTCGGCCGTAAGAAATTCCTATTTGCAATTCAATTGCTCCGGGAAACCTCTCTGCAAGGCTAAAAGCGAGCCGCTGCTTACTTGCAGGAAAGAGGTCCTGCTAGCACCAATTAAGCACATAAAATAGCTCAAATAAAGCCATCCTGCACTTTGAGAAGACTATAAAGGGATTTTAGGTGTTAGAAAAAATAGCACATAATTATCCTTTACTCAAATCCGTAAAATATTTTATTTTTAATATCCGTAAAATATCCATGCAAAAAGTCCAGAGTGCTTGGAGCACCTCAGACATGCCCACGCCGCAGCCGGAAAATAAACAGTTAATTTGAACTCGGGTTTGGGCTGATGTGCAAGCTTGAGAGTGGGTTACTTTTAATCCTCATGTCCCCCAATATGATCCCTAGCATTTACAGAGCTGTACAGTGCAGGCTTGAATTTATTTTTGAGTTTTTATATTTCACAGCTTACGGCCGGTTCCAAGATATGCGGCCGGCCGTAAAAGGAGATCCTTGCGGTGCCGTATAATAGAATCGCGAGTTAACTGAACCCCCGCAAGGAATCGCAGCCTTACGGCCGATTTACGGCCGCTAATAGAATGAGGCCCTTGGAGAGGATCTACAAAAAAGGAGTGAGACAAAATCCCTTCTGAGATGTGTTAAACCCTGGTGGTCAACTGCAAGAACTGTCTGACCTCTATGATTGCCAAAGAGGGTTTTGCCACCAAGTGCAAGTTGAAGGGGTCAAATACGTATTTCCCTCATTGACCTGGAAATCAATTTATAACTTTTTTGACATGTGAATTTCTTGTTATTTGTTTTTTTTGTTATTCTGTCTCTCACTGTTAAAATACACCTGCCATTAAAATTATAGACTTATAATTTCTTTGTCAGTGGACAAACGTTCAAAATCAGCAGGGGATCAAATACTTTTAAACTGTATGTTTATGTATGTACACTGTTTTGAGTACTGTTACAGAAATTACCTTATATATAGACATTTCTGTGCTAATGCACAGCAACCTGAACATTTTTTTCTCTAGGCCTGAACTTTTTGGGAATAAGTAGAAATGCATCACTGCCCATTTGGTTATCCATTGATCTGTTGTATCTGCTTTTCTTTTCGTCTTGGGGTAACTGCTTGCTCTACTGGGCCATCTGCACACTCTCCTGGGGCATTGGCATACTCTCCTATGGCTTTAACATACCCTTGTGAGACATCATGCTCTACCATGTGGCAAGTTACTTACCCTTGTGTCAGACCCTTTGCTCCCTTGTAGTTAGATAACCATATGGAGTCAAGTGAGATTGTCACACGGGGCAGGAAACTATATTGTGGTAGACATAAAAGTGTTTTGATCCCTTAGTATTTGGTGCGTATTTAGTTAAGTAGATATTGGGCAAACAAATGTTGTATTTTTTGTGTTTCTTAAAGTAAGCTAGATAGCAAACTAGATAGTATTATATTTTTTGTTACAAATAATATTGAAGATTAGCTAGTGAATATCTTTATAGACATTTAAATTCTCTAGAGTTTGCATTTTTTGTACTATGCCTTAAGAGGGGCTTTGTTATGTTGTGGTGTAACATAACTTCCTAAACCACTGTTTGTATTTCTTGTGTTTAACATAAAAAATGGACTAATGTATTACTATGGGGATCCCATTGTTGAAAAATATAACTCCTATACAATGGAGGTTTAGAAGGATCCACACAGTATCAATAAAAATTACCCCTATGCTTGTGAACCTATCAGAATGCACAAATATAAATCTTTGTATTCTAATTGGTTGATGAGGTATAAAATCATAAAGAATGTGAAAACTATTCAAAAAAGCAATGCTGATTGGCTGAAATATAATTGACATATATTTCAGCTAATTTGAATCCAAAAGAAATTAGTATGTAAGGTGGGGGAGAGATCAAAAAACATTATTTGTCGGAAGAGCTCTTCTTATGCTGAGGCATTTACTCACAAGCTTTTGTCCCTAAATCCCAGGAAATTGCGAAACTGAGAATGTGCTGTTTCATTGAATTTTAACATGTGCCACAAAGCTGCGCTACTGCGTATGCATGTCAAAACAGCACTACAGTCTGAGCCATGCAACAGCTCATGGATGGCAGAGCCGCACATACGAGCCACGCTACAGAGCATGCTTGGCAGAGCCATTTTACAAAGAGAGAGGAGGCAGAGAGCAAGTGAGGGTGAGAGAGGAAGAGAAAGGGAGGGAGGCAGAGGGAGGGCGAGAGAGACAGAGAGAGAGGCAGAGTGTGAGGAATTGACTCTGCTGGGTTTTGAACCCTGGTCCCCAGGCTGCTATACCTCTTCCCTACCACTGCGCCAGCCTACCTTTGTGAATTCCATTGAGACCTTATAAGCTTGACTCTGCTAACAATAGTATCAGTACCTAAGTCTCTTCCGCTGTGTCTGGTCAGGCGTCTTGGCCTATATAAGGCACTTCCTGTCTATTGATCCTTGCCAGATTATTGTGTGGTTCCTGATCACTTCAATAAACCTTGTTCCTGTTTTCACCTACAAGTTTGCGGAACTGGATTATTGCTGACCTTGGCTACTGGTCTCCACAACTTTGTGATTTCTATATCATTACACAGAGAGAGTGGGAGGAAGAGCGAGAGAGGGAGGGAGGCTGAGAAGTAGGGAGGAGAAGATAGAGAGGAATGGAGAGAGGGAGGGGAGAAAGAGATAGCAGCTGTGGCAGAGGGAGAGAGGAGAGGGAGAGAGAGGAAAGGGGAGAGAGAGACAGAAAGCACACAAATCACAGAGAGAGGGCACAGAGAAAGACAGAGGGCACACAGAGAGAGACGGCGCACAGAGAGGACGCACACAGAGAGAGCGACAGCACAGAGAGAGACATAGAGCTTGTGAAGAGAGAGGGGGCATGCAGAGGGCACACAGGGAGAGGACACACAGAGAGAGACAGAGAGCTCACAAAGAGAGACAGCACAGACAATTGAACATAACATATGATACCATAATTTATAACGGGCAAGTTACTAGTTAGTAATATTTGCAGATGTGGCTCGCAATCTAGCACTCTATAAAATTAATTAGAGCATCTGTTCTAGTCCATCTGTTCTAGTCCATGTTGGTTTCATGATATGTATTAACCCCTTGAGTACTGGGATCAATAATACAAATACTTAACTTTTAAAAATAATAGTTTTAATTGTATATTTGTGGGTTTGTAATTCATTATAATGTGTTTTCATTCCTTCCCATGCTTTTATAGTACATTATTGTGTTTTAATTGTTGTTACAGCTATATTAAGTATGTGAAAAAGCCCTTGTGAGTCCTATTTGGTACTCATAATATTTTTGACAGAAGCCTGATACTTTTTTCAGTTGCCAGTCAGACTTAATTTGCAAGCTAGACCTACAGGCCTAATAGAATATCAATTTTTTGGTAACTTGACTTATTTAGCTCTTGTAATGTTCGAGCTTTGCTAAAACCAATGGAGATGTAAGCCTAAATTTGCATATTTGGCTGGTTGGTAGTGATTATTGGTGGGGAACTCATAATCAGATTGCGATGTAGTTAATTCAATACATGGCAATTTTAAGAGTGGTTTTAAGTGTGCATAAATGTATGATTTGGGCAATAGAATAGGGCCAAAAGTTACTATTTTTACCTAAAAGCTTGCTATTTGTTTATATAATGTTATTTTCTGAGGTGACACATTGTAGAACATAATGCATTCAAAATATCAGTGTTTATGTATATAATGTTCAGATTATTTTGTTCTTCTTATCAAGACTTGTTTAACTGTGCTAAATTTACACATATCATGCAAATAGGTCATTAATATTATTCAGAATTATATATTTAACATTTCCTGTATTTTGAAACTTTAATATACTTTATATAAACATATTTAGTTTTTTCAGCAATACACCTGAAATTCATTAAAGCTTGTAACGCTTTTTAACCTAGCAATAAAGGAAATACACATAGAATTTAATTAAAAACCTTTTAGCTAAACTTTTCACTACACCATTTGATATATTTTGAATAATAGATTACATTAACTGATAGCATAGGATAGATAACAAAGACCACTTACCAAACACAATTTTCCACTAACTAACTTTATATCACTTTAGAACTTTAGATCACACTAGACCACCCATTTAAGAGAGCCCCATAGGAAGTTATAAAAGTTTGTGAGGATCAGCTTCACATGACCCTCTCCAAGTTTACCTCAAAAAAATGTATGCACTGCAAGTGAATAATTATTTCATTTAGAACAAAAGCTTTATATATATTAGCTCAGAATTCATTGCTCACAGTGTATTTTTTAGCAAAAAACAGAATTGTTTTAAACAATACATAAATGTATTACAAAACAGCTTCACATTGTACTAGTTTTAGTTTTACATTAGCTAAACCAAATAATTATTGAGATATCGCCATTTTTTTCATTGTGAAATTTCATGTTAGTTATTGGAATATATATTACTGGACTTTAACAACCTAATTTCTAAATGTTTTCATATTATACAATCTAACATTGAGAAAACGAAATCCGCCTCTTTGATGTTGTGGGAGCAAGATTTTACCATTTCAATTTCCCTAACTTGTTGGTAAAAAGCTTTCAGAGTAACCAATACATTTATCAAAAATGCTTCCCAAAGGGAGGTATATTTTAAGACCTTAAAAAGATAGTATATAGTTCCTCTTAAACTATACCAAATCTCCCACGACATCAAAGATAAATTGTGTTGGAGAAATTGTGGGGGCATTGGCAATCAACTCCACATTTGGTGGGATTGTCCTTTTATTAATCCTTTATGGGTTAAATGCTTTGAATTTATTTGAGTGACATTAAAAAAGATTATCTGTTGTATCCCACAGGGTTGTCTATTACACATTTTTTTGGACGCTCTTAAAACTAGAGAACTTGTGTTAATTGTTCAGATTTGTTCCACAGTCAAATCTACCATTATTTGTAGATGGAAACAATCCAACCCTCCTAGTTGAGTTGAAGTAGATCAAAAAGTTTACTATTTTAGAGATTTAGAAAATCTCTATGAATCTTGCAAAATTAATAATCAACATAAATCTAAATGGTTGGTTTGGGACTCTATTGTAGAATTGTGAACGTTTAACTAAAGATTAGATGAGATTCTTTTTGACCTTCACCTGGGTACTAATATAGATTATGAATGTGGTGTGATTGTGGTGCGAATGAGGATATATCTGTTTTTTGTTTTTTATGTTTTTCTATTGTTGTTATTGTAAAATAATGTTTTCTATTTTTTGTTTAAAATTACCAGGCATAGTCTTGTTTGTTTTGTGTATTTTCGGCATTTGAAAAATTTTATAAAAATCTTAAATAAAAAAAAAAAAAAGGAATATATATTACTGGAAGTAAGTAATAGTCTTACAACATAAGCAGAGGTATAAGCTATGGACATAAAAACAGGTTTAGAGAAAAACATAATTTTGAATTGCTGTTTATACGTGGAATGTTATATCTTGTCTGATTGTTATATCTTGTCTGATATAAACAGAAAACTGGATGATACAAAGTCTGGGAGGGTAAATGGTAGGACAACCAGGAGATATCAAAATGCACCTCTTCGATGATATTTTTGGTCTGTGTGACAGAAACCATTAGCTTCATCTTAAAGCTACATTTCTTTTGTTTGCTTTTTGGTATTAGGATACAAGCTCTCACAAATGCTGTGACATCACCCCTTAATTAGAACTATACAGAGATCCCGATTCTCCTGCATACACCACTGTCATTTTTGACGTAGGTCAAACTCTAGCCATCAGGCTCTACTGAAAAGCCACAAATGGCAATGACATTCACTTGGACAGGAGCATGTTAATCATCCCTAATGAAGTGCGCTTACCAGAGCAACTCTCCCAAAAGACAACATTTCTGGAATATCATTAATAATCTAGATCCCTTACAGAACCCAAACAGTGGAGGTAAAGAATAGATTTAAGGGACTGGACTTTGTAGATAGAATACCTGAAGACTTTGGAGACATTATCTCCACTCCACTGCATATTCACATTTATACTGCTATTCTCTGACCTGCTTCATTTTGCACTCCAAGCCAAGCTTGCCCGCTATTCCAAGTATCTTTTGGTTCCCTAGTTTACCATTCCAATCTCTCATAATGAGAGTGATATTTTTTCTTAACCTCATAGAATTGGACAACTTCAGCATCTTCAGCATCCATTGTTGCAGCATAATTGACATTCAATAATTTATTTTCATTTATTGGATTGTAGCCGGGCCCTGCTTTGGCCATGCTTTGAATGACTATGAGGGATACTCAATTTCTTCTCCTTGATTCTTGACCACAGTAAAAGATCTAATGGTTGTCTGATATGAAATGTCTCAATCCAGTCCATTTGCATTCAGTAATGCCCAAAATATCAATATTTAATCTAGTCATCTCATCTTTGACTACGTTCAGTTTGCCTTGGTTCATAGTTCTAACATTCTAGATTCCTATGCTGAATTGTTCTTTGAAGCAGCAGACTTTCCTTTCCCCTCCAGACACATCTGCAGTAGGGCATTCTCTTGACTTTGGCCCAACCACTTCATTAGATCTGGTGCTACTCAAACTTATGCTCTTCTCCAGTAATGTGTTAGGAATCTTCTGACCTGAGGGGCTCATCTTCCAGTGCCATATTATTTCTTTGGTTGTGCTTTTCCATAAGGTTATATTGGCACAATACTAGGATGGGTTGTACATCAATTTGTCTAACCTATCTGCAATGACCTTCCCATTGTAGGTGAACCTACAAGGTATAGCTTACATCGTCATTAAAGAATACAAGCCACTTCACCATAACAAGGTTGTGAATGTAGATGACTTTCCTGCTACTCCTGTTCTGGTAGATTGTTTAAAGTGTCACATCCTCTCATCTGCAGGCTTGCCACATTTGTAATGGTAAGCTAATGATGGAACCTCTGTACACTTTCCAGACACTAATGTAGTTACAATATCCCTAATTCTAAACTCTCCACTTCCCTTTTTACTTTCCTCTTCTTTTTCACATGTTGCAGTTCCTTCTGTCTTATTTAAAAACGTATGCATCCATATTGTCAAGTAAATTTAAGTCTCTAATAAAAACAAATGGGAAACAAAATAAAAAAAGAGTAAAACTAAAAAAAAATAAAAAAAAAAAATAGAAAATGTAAGTTCAAAAAGTGAAAAAATATTTTGTTTAAATTGTTGTGACAGATTCCCTACAGATGTCCGCCTAAAGTGGATTTGTGAGTGAAAAGGTTAACCTCAAAACAGCTTATTCAAGATACAAGGTAAATATCCTTATAACGGTGATCCACAATCCAAATCAATAATAAAAATGTTGCCACCACTAGCCCAATTTAAGTTCAACAAATCTATGGAAGTTTTTGATTGCCCAAAAATATAAAAGTTATATACATAATCCCAGTTTTGACACAATGGAAAACTTAACTCTTTACACTTAAAAATATTTATCTGTTATTGTAAGGCATTTAAGAGCAGAGAGACAAAATCATATACCGTATTTAATATGTTTTATAATTACAAAATTATATTGATAAAAGTTTTATGAATTGATATACACGTTTAATTCGTACAACCGACTGAATATTATTTAAAAAAAACAAGGATAAAAATACAGAAACTCTTAAAGATTAATTATAGTTTTCAGGTTGTGAAATAGGTTTCCAAGTGAAAAGATGGCATAGTCATGCAATGAGCCTGTTACCTTTTTTTTTAGGTTTTTCCCTGTGCAAGCTGATCCTTTGTATAACATTTTAAAATGTTGAGCATTTAGTCCCCCCTTTTTTCCTTACCTACACTTTCTCTCTTTTAGCTAGATGAATATAACCTGATCGATCTGTCAGTCTGCAGTAAATCATGGTATAGATCTGAGTTTAGAGAGTGTACATATTTGAAAGTATCAGTCATCTACTGGTACAATTATAACATTTCTTATTCTCAGAAGTGACGGGGAATGCATAACACCTAAACTATGCATCAGCTTTATTAACAACATGCTCTTGACATTGATGTATTTAGATTCAGTAATAATCCATTTGATGAAAAAACATAGATTTCTGATTTTAAATATAATAGAATCCTTGAGAATGAGAATGTAGCCAATATTAAATCTCATACCCAGTTCACTAAAATATTCATAAGTTAATGTGTCTTGTATCATATTACAAATTGTTTTATGAAATATGATGCATATACACATGACTGCTAGTTAACTAAATGCCTCCAAGCATTATAAGTGGCCAAAGAGGGAGCACCCATTTTGAATATAAATGTACTATTGATAATGTTATGGCAGTTCACAAACAAAGGCAGAAGATTGAACAGCATGTTTGAATTATTGTTTAATATGCGCCCGCTGTTTCATGTTAATATGTATTTTGTAAAACACACATACTCTGTCTATCCAAAAATGTGATAATTGGGAGGTAGGAACCTACCTGTCAAGGTGTGTTATTAAAGCCTCACTATAAATCAAAAGGGTTCACTGGTATTAATATATACAACCATAGATCCATACCTCTTTGTAGAAATTGTTAAGGCAATTGAGAACATACACGTAGCTTAATACACAGGGTAACTTAAGGATGGAAAACACAGGGAGCTGGGAAGTTAAGGTTACATGCATGAATGGTGTAATTTTTCATATTATATGTCATGTCATGAGTGATGTCAATATTTATTTCCTATGTGATGTCATTGTGCACTGCAACTTTAACTATACTTTAATTAAGTGTATGCCAATATATTTCCAGTATATTTGTCAGTAAATAAAATATTTTTAATTAATGTATTTATTCTGTGATATAAAAATAGAACTAATTTTTTATCAATGTATTATTTTGTATTATATGATTTAAATTTGAAAGGAAATATAAAACCACTTTTACATTATCTAAATAACTGATACATAAACATACATGCTTATTGGTATAAGTTAACACTTTTGAAGGTCCTATAATGTCCTTAAAAACAGCATATTAAAGCACTCTGTTTGCTCTTTTTAACAAAGTCATTAGATATTTATTCATAATAAGTATTGCTGGCTACCAAGTACAACACAATTCAATATAGAATAAGATACAAATATTCTCTCATACATAGAGATGTTTCAAATTGAATAAGGGGGGTGTCCCTCAGTAGAACAGCAGACATATTTCCTGTTTAGCACTGGAACAATTGCAGTAACAATCACAAAAAGGGCTTCTGATGAGGCTTAATATGAACAAAACAGGTATATTTTTGTATGAGTTTGTTCATAAACATTAGGTGCTTCATATTAAGCCTGTTATAATTTTAAAATGTTATACAAAGGGTCAGCTTGCACAGGGAAAAACCTAAAAAATGAGGTACTTGGATGCTTTATATTTTTATTTTTTAATATTTGGACAGTTTTTCTATGTTACAAGCTGACTTTTCCAAAATAACTGTTTTGAAGTCTTAAGCAGAGCAAACACATTTTTTTTTTTAAATGTGTTCCATATTAATAAATTTGTTTGTAATATAAAAATTCTAACAGTGTCCTTGTAACAAATTGCTGTATTATTAAATAAACTATAACACTCTGAAAAAAGGAATTGTGTCAATGTATGTATTATGTAATATGCACGGTCATACAAGTGAATGTGTTGTTTAATTAAACTAGTTAAAAATGAATGCCAGTCAATGTTTTATTTTTATTTTGCGTTGATTGGTGCACCCTGCTGCCCAATGAATACCTATATACTGTTTTTGTTTAACATTGAAAAATGGCATTCAGGTGTGGGTAGTGTGGGTTAATTTAGCCTGAGGATAGCCTTATGCCAGGCATCATTAAATTCCTTAAATCCTTAAATCTACAAAGCAAATGAAAATATTAATATAGGGAAAATAATGGAGGGCCCTGTCTTTGAGCTTAAACGCTTACATACATACATCCCTATTAAATTCCCTCAACGTGTAAAACCATAGCCCGTAATGTAGCCTGCAAGATTTATGGCTATTAAATTGGCCCCCTAAAGCAAACTGCTAGCAATAATGACGATCGTTTTTGCCATTGGCTCCATCTAAACACTTAACTATGAGTTTGACTAATTAATCATGTTCACAGCCGCACATCCAACGTGCACAAGAATGGGTTATGGGTTTGTGTCCAGGGCCTGTAACTCGCAGCATGGTTCAATTTAATAGCTCTGTAACGCAGCCAAATTTAAAGCCTGCAGCCTTTGCTGGTGTGCTGATGCCGCTACAGGCTTCAAATTTAATAGGGCTGATAGTGCTGTTTCCCAAAGCACCTTACACAATTGAAAACTCGCAAACTTATAATTCATGATAAATCTTTGTAATTTTTCAGATGTAGCATATAACGGTATAATCTGCTCACTACTCACTATTACAGGTAAGATTTAAATATAACTTAAATTAACCTTACCATAATTGACCAATCAAAATGCATGGAATCTTACAATTATTATTGTGCACAATTGTTCCTGTATCTAATCAGCATACTAATTTTATTATTTAAACTATAATATATCTCAAAACAGACTAAATCTAAAAGAATCTAAAAGAGACTTTTTAGATCACTTTAAATTACCAAATTTCAAACAAATTCATTCAGTAATTTTTTTCCTGTAGGGAAAACACTATGTCATCACCCCAAAATTCAAGAATTTCATGAAAATTGGCTCAAAAATTTCGACCTTCTATCCGTCCTAAAATGAGTTTATAATGGAACCTCAACTAAAAGAGCATGATCGATCTATCTATCTATCTATCTATCTATCTATCTATCTATCTATCTATCTACAGCATGTTTTAAGTTTCTTTCAACACACATGAAAAACAATAAATATGGCCCTGATGTTATTGTTACACTAATCAAATATATCCTTACCCACAACTATTTTACTTTTAACAAACATACCTACCTACAGATGATGGTGACTGCCATGGGTACCAAAATGGTTCCACAATATGCAAAACTATTGACGGCCAATTTAGAAGAAACATTCTTATCTGTATCCATGTACATCCATACAGATACTACCGTTACATAGATGATCTGTTCATCATATGGACAAAAGGAGAAAGCAAACTCAGAGACTAGTGATGTCGCGAACCTAAAATTTTCGGTTCGCGAACCGCGAACGCGAACCGCCACAAATATTCGCCAACCGGCGAACATCGGTGAACCGCCATAGACTTCAATGGGCAGGCGAATTTTAAAACCCACAGGGATTTTTTATGGCCACAATAGTGATGGGAAAGTTGTTTCAACAGGACTAACACCTGGACTGTGGCATGCCGGAGGGGGATCCATGGCAAAACTCCCATGGAAAATTACATAGTTGATGCAGAGTCTGGTTTTAAGCCATAAAGGGCATAAATTACCTAACATTCCTAAATTGTTTGGAATAACGTGCTTTAAAACATAAGGAATGATGTTGTATCGATCAGGTAGTGTAAGGGTTAGGCCCCCTTCACAGTGACAGACCAAACTCCCTGTTTAACGCACCGCAAACAACCACAAACAGTCCATTTGCACAACCGCAAACTCCCCATTTACACAAGGTTGGATACCAAGCTAGCCATGTCCCTTTCCTTGTCCTCACTGATGTCATTGAAGGTCTCTTCCTCCACCCAGCCACCAAGGGTCCCCGAAAAGGTAACAACAAGCCCCCTGGGACGCCTTCTGTGTTTGGTCTTCCACCTCCTCAAAGCTACCTTCCTCCTCTTCTTCAGACTCCTCTCACTGCATTGCTTCTCTCTGCATTATTATAAGGTGTGTTAAGTAGTACTACTCTTATCAGTTTAAAACCTGTTACAGCACATATCAGGGGGCGTGTATAAGGCCTGGATTTTTAGAACCAGGAGATGGAAAAAGATGCTTTGTTGGTCGTATCACTTCAATTTTGGGGCACGGCACGTGCAGTCAAAGGTGCCACCAGATAGGAGTGACGTGTTTGTAAGTACTACTCTTATCAGTTTAATACTTGTTACGTCACCTATCAGGGGGCGTGTGTAAGGCCTGGATTTTTAGAACCAGGAGAGGGAAAAGGATGCTTTATTGGTCGTTAAACTTCAATTTTGGGGCACGGCACGTGCAGTCAAAGGTGCCACCAGATAGGAGTGACGTGTTTGTAAGTACTACTCTTATCAGTTTAATACTTGTTACGTCACCTATCAGGGGGCGTGTATAAGGCCTGGATTTTTAGAACCAGGAGATGGAAAAAGATGCTTTGTTGGTCGTATCACTTAAATTTTGGGGCACGGCACGTGCAATCAAAGGTGCCACCAGATAGGAGTGACGTGTTTGTAAGTACTACTCTTATCAGTTTTATACTTGTTACGTCACCTATCAGGGGGTGTGTATAAGGCCTGGATTTTTAGAACCAGGAGAGGGAAAAAGATGCTTTGTTGGTCGTATCACTTCAATTTTGGGGCACGGCACCTGCAGTCAAAGGTGCCACCAGATAGGAGTGACGTGTTTGTAAGTACTACTCTTATCAGTTTAATACTTGTTACGTTAATTTTCACGGGGGCGTGTATAAGGCCTGGATTTTTAGAACCAGGAGATGGAAAAAGATGATTTGTTGGTCGTATCACTTCAATTTTGGGGCACGGCACGTGCAATCAAAGGTGCCACCAGATAGGAGTGGCATGTTTGTAAGTACTACTCTTATCAGTTTAATACTTGTTACGTCACCTATCAGGGGGCGTGTATAAGGCCTGGATTTTTAGAACCAGGAGATTGAAAAAGATGCTTTGTTAGTCGTTTCACTTCAATTTTGCGGCACGGCACGTGCAGTCAATGGTGCCACCAGATAGGAGTGACGTGTTTGTAAGTACTACTCTTATCAGTTTAATACTTGTTACGTTACCTATCAGGGGGCGTGTATAAGGCCTGGATTTTTAGAACCAGGAGATGGAAAAAGATGCTTTGTTGGTCGTATCACTTAAATTTTGGGGCACGGCACGTGCAATCAAAGGTGCCACCAAATAGGAGTGACGTGTTTGTAAGTACTATTCTTATCAGTTTAATACTTGTTACATCATCTATCAGGGGGCGTGTATAAGGCCTGGATTTTTAGAACCAGGAGAGGGAAAAAGATGCTTTGTTGGTCGTATCACTTCAATTTTGGGGCACGGCACGTGCAGTCAAAGGTGCCACCAGATAGGAGTGACGTGTTTGTAAGTACTACTCTTATCAGTTTAATACTTGTTACGTCACCTATCAGGGTGCGTGTATAAGGCCTGGATTTTTAGAACCAGGAGATGGAAAAAGATGCTTTGTTGGTCGTATCACTTTAATTTTGGGGCACGGCACGTGCAGTCAAAGGTGCCACCAGATAGGAGTGACGTGTTTGTAAGTACTACTCTTATCAGTTTAATAATTGTTACGTTACCTATCAGGGGGCGTGTATAAGGCCACGATTTTTAGAACCAGGAGATGGAAAAAGATGCTTTGTTGGTCGTATCACTTCAATTTTGGGGCACGGCACGTGCAATCAAAGGTGCCACCAGATAGGAGTGGCGTGTTTGTAAGTACTACTCTTATCAGTTTAATACTTGTTACGTTACCTATCAGGGGGCGAGTATAAGGCCTGGATTTTTAGAACCAGGAGATGGAAAAAGATGCTTTGTTGGTCGTATCACTTCAATTTTGGGGCACGGCACTTGAAATCAAAGGTGCCACCAGATAGGTGTGGCGTGTTTGTAAGTACTATTCTTATCAGTTTAATACTTGTTACGTCACCTATCAGTGGGCGTGTATAAGGCCTGGATTTTTAGAACCAGGAGATGGAAAAAGATGCTTTGTTGGTCGTATCACTTCAATTTTGGGGCACGGCACGTGCAGTCAATGGTGCCACCAGATAGGAGTGACGTGTTTGTAAGAACTACTCTTATCAGTTTAATACTTGTTACGTTACCTATCAGGGGGCGTGTATAAGGCCTGGATTTTTAGAACCAGGAGAGGGAAAAAGATGCTTTGTTGGTCGTATTACTTCAATTTTGGGGCACGGCACATGCAGTCAAAGGTGCCACCAGATAGGAGTGACGTGTTTGTAAGTACTACTCTTATCAGTTTAATACTTGTTACGTTACCTATCACGGGGCGTGTATAAGGCCTGGATTTTTAGAACTAGGAGATGGAAAAAGATGCTTTGTTGGTCGTATCACTTCAATTTTGGGCACGGCACGTGCAGTCAAAGTTGCCACCAGATAGGAGTGACGTGTTTGTAAGTACTACTCTTATCAGTTTAATACTTGTTACATCACCTATCAGGGGGCGTGTATAAGGCCTGGATTTTTAGAATCAGGAGAAGGAAAAAAGATGCTTTGTTGGTCGTATCACTTCAATTTTGGGGCACTTTGTTACATTAGCTTCTTACGCTCAAACATGTCCTTTACAGGCACCTGACTATGGGCAGATGAGCAGGAACTGCTCAAGGCGAGAGACGGAGTGGCGGATGGTTGAGAGGGGGCAAGGAGGACAGCAGTGGTTGATGTGGCTTATGATGCTGCACCAGGAGGAGGATGGCGGCTTTGAATTTGTGTGCTGCTTGTACTCATTTGTTGGTCTGGAGTCACCCAAACATTAGGTCTCAACCTGTAGAGGATAAGGGAACCAGGCTACTCTAGACCTCATTCATGATTACAGGTTTTGACAGATCGGTACTATGCGTCCAAGCTACTGTGACAACAGATATGAGTGGCACTGTGCACTTGCAGAAGTTGGTAGAGTAGACGCTGTAGGTCTGACACACACGCTTGCAGACAACTAACTGCTATTCAATCTATTACAGTAGAATTTTTTTTTGTTTTAAATGTACACTACTGTTACACCAGATATGAGTGGTGTGTTAAGTAGTACTACTCTTATCAGTTTAATCCCTGTTATGTGCCTTTTTTGGGGGTTTGGTTGTTGAAGCCACAGTGCAGCAACAGAGGCCAGAAAAATTAGGCATGTACACATGCCTGAAAAATTAGGTATTGTTGATCTTGCAGCGAGCAGATAAGAAGGTAGGCCTGATTCAACGCCCCATCCCTGCATATCCACACTCAGAGATTGAGGGGGCGACTGTTACAAGGCCACGGGCCGGAGATATAAAGGGGGGCCATCCCAAATAAGCACACAAGCGGGGACAAAGGTAGTGAAAGGGACATAGAGGCCCATGGACTGACGGTCGCCATCTTGGCAGGAAACGGCCCAGCAATTAAGCCAAACTGACCCAGCACAGGCAGCTACTTGAGTCAAACGCTGTACAATTACACCTTAATAAAGCTGAAACATGCAGCAGCAGGGATTCTAAATGGCCACACAGGGACAAGGAGGCTAACAGCCCCCACAGTCTCTGCACCACTCTTTTTAACAGATAACCCAAGGGGCTAACCAGGGACCTTGCCCACAAAAAAAAAGCAGAATTTTATTGGAGGAATAATTAGTGTCTTTACCCCCCAAGAGAGGACATAATATATGGTATCTTTAGACTACCTGATGGCCAAACCTCCTTTAGCCCCAATGCTATCCAAGAAACATTTCAAAACTTCGATCAGACCATATATTCATCCCAATCCCGCTGCAGCGGATCTGACATAGAGTCCTTCCTACTACAGCAAGAAGACCACACAATACCTGTACCTCAATTGGACAGCTTGAACCTAGACATATCCCAAGAGGAAGTTAAATCTACAATCCAAGATCTTAAATTTGGCAAGTCCCCAGGGCCAGACGGTTTTACTCATCTGTACTATAAGAAATTTGAGCCCTTGCTTACCCCCGCACCTAACATCTTTGTTTAACGCTATACTAAATGGAGAACATATGCCCCCTTAATTGAATCAGGCCGACCTCATAGTCTTTCCAAAAGAGGGTAAGGACCCGAATCTCAAACTGTATTACAAGGCAGCGCAGCTGGCGTTCATTCCTCTGGCGCATTCTCCAAAACACATCAGCCGCTCTGGGTATTTATGGAAAATGTAAGCATGTCACCTTATACATGGGATACAGTAATATGGATTCCAGGCCTGTATACTTTTTTGAGAAACTTGAAAAACCCATTGATTAAGCACTCATTAAAAATATGGACGGAGATGAACTGGACACAAAAACTGGACACTCGGGTATCAGATCTTACCCCTATCGTACCCAATCCCCACTTTAAGATACATCTTCCGGAAAGCTCTCTCAGTTGGTGGAAGTCTCAGAACCTACTAAGGGTTGGTCCATGGTGGCATGACGACAAAATAATGACCTTTGAGTGGGTGAGAGATAGATACAATTTACCCCTGGCTGAACACTATAATTTTTGCAGGATACATCATTTTATATATACGATAAGTGGTAGAGGAACCCCCCAAAGAAACACCTGGCTACTCAAAAAATTTAGGGATTCCCCCTTTCAGTCTGGTATTATTAGCCTCATGTATGAACTATTTAATGAAAACTCATGGGCAAACAAACCAGACTATACCAAAGCCTGGGAGAGGGATTTGGGCACCGAATTGGCAGATAGCACATGGGATAAAAGTTGGCAAGGCTTAAGTAGGGGATCTTTAAATTATAGTCTGCTTGAGACTTCAATAAAGGTCCTACACAGGACATATATTACTCCTTTTAAGCTAATAAATGGGATCCAAAACGGAGCAGCTCATGTTTTAGGAACAGTGGTAATGAGGCTACATTTATTCATGTCTGGTGGGAGTGTTAGGCAGTCATAAGACTATGGGAAGAAACATGCTTACTAGCTTCTAAAATGTTTAAGATTGGCCTAATAAAATATTTTTTGAAAGAAGAAATACACATAGCTAGTAGTTGGAAAACCCCAAATTAAAACTTTCAGGAATTAATAAAAAAAATCAACTATTTACTGCTCAACGAGAGATTTAACCATGTAGTCTTGGATAGAATCACCCAGTTCCAGACAATTTGGGATCCCTGGATAACATCCCCATTTAGTGCCCCCCTAATATAATAAAACATTTGTTAATGGTTGAAGCGACTCGGGGGGAAGGACTGGAGTGGGGGAGCCCTGGAGGAGACCCTTCAGAAGCAACCGGCGGCAAAATCATCAGAGGAAAGGAGAGGTCGCCTACTGAAGCCTGCCCTAGGGTAACCCAAGGGCGATTGAGCAGGTTAGATATTGTAAATAATAAGCTACTGCTGGAGTGATGATAGATAATATGACTTTACTATTGTCTGTTTTAACATGTCTTAGGTTTCTCTTAAAAATTGCAAGCACAGTAAAAAAAAAGAAAATGTATTAACCAAAAAAGTAAAAAAAAGAAGGCCTAGCCACCTAATTTTAACAAAATGTCTTCATTGTAAATATGTATTTTTGCACAACTGTTGTGTTATGCAAGACTGTTCAATATGCTTTCTTTTCCATTACATGCTGTACGCCTTCTGGCATAAAAATTGAAATTCAAAAATTAGATATTGTTGCAGCCGCTGCTGTTGCAGCGGCCAGAAAAATTGACCTTTGTTCCCCAGGCAGAAAGTGCCATAAAACATTGCCTCTTCTTGAACCCTAGTTGGTGGCGGATAATTCACTCAAGTCATCCGGCATTCACAGATAACATACAGCAGCGTGTGGACCATTTATAGCCGAAGGCAGCTCATCTCATCAGGCCTTTTTCAGTCGAATGTATCGCCCAGTGTCAGTCCCTTCGGGATCCATCCCTCATTCATCTTTATAAAGGTGAGGCAATCTAGACTTTTTTGCCCTAGGCGACTTCTCTTCTCGGTGACAAAACCTCCTGCTGCACTGAAGGTCCTTTCTGACAGGACACTTGAAGCGGGGCAGGCCAGAAGTTCAATTGCAAATTAGGATAGCTCAGGCCACAGGTCTAGCCTGCATACCCAGTAGTCAAGGGGTTCATCGTTCCTCAGAGTGTCGATATCTGCAGTTAAGGCGAGGTAGTCTGCTACCTGTCGGTCAAGTCGTTCTCTGAGGGTGGATCCCGAAGGGCTGATGCGATGCGTAGGACTGAAAAAGGTCTGCATGTCCTCCATCGACAACACGTCTTTTAAACGTCCTCTCCTTGCTGTCGTGGTCGGGGGAGGTGGATTACTTTCACCTCTTCCCCTGTTATATTGCCCTTGTGCTGTGACATCACCCTTATATGCTGTGTAAAGCATACTTGTTAATTTGTTTTGGACCTGCTGCATCGTTTCTGACTTGCGGTAATTTGGTAACAAATCAGGCACTTTCTGCTTATACCGGGGGTCTAGTAGCGTGCACACCCAATACAGGTCGTTCCCCTTCAGCCTTTTTATACGAGGGTCCTGCGACAGGCACGACAGCATGAAAGACCCCATTTGCACAAGGTTGGATGCCGAGCTAGTCATGTCCCGTTCCTCGTCCTCAGTGATCTCTCTGAAGATATGTTCTTCCTCCCAGCCACGTACAACACCACGGGTACCAGATAGGTGACAACGAGCACCCTGGGATGCCTGTTGTGATTGGTCTTCCTCCTCCCCCTCAAAGCCACATTCCTCCTCTGACTCCTCTTCCTCACAATCCTCTTCCAGCGTTGCCGCAGGTCCAGCAAGCGATGCTGATAAGGCTGTTTCTGGTGGTGATGGTGACCACAACTCTTCCTCTTCCTCGTCACGCTCATCTACGGCCTGATCCAGCACTCTTCGCAGGGCACGCTCCAGGAATAAAACAAATGGTATGATGTTGCTGATGGTGCCTTCGGTGCGACTGTCAAGGTTTGTCACCTCCTCAAAAGGACGCATGAGCCTACAGGCATTGCGCATGAGCGTCCAGTAATGTGGCAAAAAAATCCCCAGCTCCGCAGAGACTGTCCTAGCACCCCGGTCATACAAATACTCGTTAATGGCTTTTTCTTGTTGGAGCAGGCGGTCGAACATTAGGAGTGTTGAATTCCAATGTGTGGGGCTGTCACAAATCAAGCGCCTCACTGGCATGTTGTTTCGCCGCTGGATATCTGAAAAGTGCGCCATGGCCATGTAGGAACGCCTGAAATGGCCACACACCTTTCTGGCCTGCTTCAGGACGTCCTGTAAGCCTGGATACTTATGGACAAAGCGTTGTACGATCAGATTACACACATGTGCCATGCACGGCACATGCGTCAACTTGCCCAAATTCAATGCCGCCAACAAATTTCTTCCGTTGTCACAAACCACTTTGCCAATCTCTAGTTGGTGCGGAGTCAGCCATTGATCCACCTGTGCGTTCAGGGTGGACAGGAGTGCTGGCCCGGTGTGACTCTCTGCTTTGAGGCAAGTCAACCCCAAGACGGCATGACACTGCCGTATCCGGGATGTGGAATAGTATCTGGGGAGCTGGGGGGGTGCCGTTGATGTGGAGCAAGACGCAGCAGCAGAAGAGGACTCAGCTGAGGAGGTTATGGAAAAGGATGGAGTAGGAGGAGTAGAGGAGGTGGCAGCAGGCCTGCCTGCAAGTCATGGCGGTGTCACCAACTCCTCTGCAGAGCCACGAATTCCATGCTTGGCAGGCGTCAGCAGGTTTGCCCAATGCGCAGTGTAGGTGATATACCTGCCCTGACCATGCTTTGCAGACCAGGTATCAGTGGTCAGATGGACCCTTGCCCCAACACTGTGTGCCAGAGATGCCATTACTTCCTTTTGCACAATTGAGTACAGGTTGGGGATTGCCTTTTGGGCAAAGAAATTTCGGCCGGGTACCTTCCACTGCGGTATCCCAATCGCTAAAAACATTTTGAACGCCTCAGACTCCACCAGCTTGTATGGTAAAAGCTGGCGGGCCAAGAGTTCAGACAAGCCAGCTGTCAGACGCCGGGCAAGGGGGTAGCGGTCAAGCAAATGAACTTTGATTGACAGTCAGGCAAATCACTTAGAATTAAGAAAATAAAAGTTTGGGTTTTTTAAATGTGGACTGTTGGTACCCCAACTAGACTGGATTGGTTGAACTTGGCACAGTACTTGTAAGCAGGACACACACTATGGGTAGTGGTCAAGCAAATGAACTTTGATTGACAGTCAGGCAAATGCACTTAGATTTAAGAAAATAAAAGTTTGGGTTTTTTAAATGTGGACTGTTGGTACCCCAACTAGACTGGATTGGTTGAACTTGGCACAGTACTTGTAAGCAGGACACACACTATGGGTAGCGCTCAAGCAAATGAACTTTGATTGACGGTTATGCAAATGCACTTAGATTTAAGAAAATAAAAGTTTGCGTTTTTTAAATGTGGACTGTTGATACCCCAACTAGACTGGATTGGTTGAACTTGGCACAGTGTATTTTAAAATTATGAGAAAAACTGTTCTGTAAACTAAAGAAAAATCATTTTAGGAGGTTGAGAGATAAAGAAACCGGATAGGGGGATACCGAGCAAAGCACACCATCTACAGCCCACTGGGAGACAAACTCATCCATTCCCCCAGTGGACAAAGCCAGGTGGTACTCTGCCCAGATACGGGAGCGCACCAGCACCCGGAACATGGCCTCAGGTGACAAGGGAACCCCCCCTATCAAACACTGCTTCCTGGACTTATATATAGCCAATTTGGCTAATGCCAGGAGCAGGTTGACGAGGAGGTCCCTGGCCTTATTGCTCCGGGACACTGGGCGCCCAAAAATAAAAATGTGAGGGGAGAAATGCATCCAGAACTGCAGGAGGAGGCCCCTCAAGAGTGACAAGAGGGGCTGCAGTCTGGCGCAACTAAAATAAATATGATACACGGACTCTCCCTTGCCACAGAATGGACAAGTGGAGGGAGAGTCCGTGAATTTAGCTAAGTACTCTCCCGTGCTCAGTGCACCATGGAGCACTCTCCAACTCAAGTCCCCGGTGGGTCGTGGAACTAAATCAGAATAAAGTTCCCTCCACCGGGGCCTCTTGCCCTCGTCAGCTGGTAGGACCCGCCTCCAGATGGTATCGGGACGGGTCACGAGGCCACGGAAGTGCACTGTATGGAGCACGAGAGAATATAAGCTCTTCCTCGGCATGCCGCGAAAGCATGCCAAGGGTATGTCCCTCAACTTTGAGAGGTTGGGGACAGGAGGAGCCTGAGGGGAAACACAGGGCTTGTGTCCAATGCAAACAGCCGGAGCAGGGGTGTTGAAAGGTGCATGTGGCACTCCGGCCTGCAAAGCCCCGCGAAGGAAGGTGCGCGAGTCGGGGGAGATGGCATCCCTAATCTCCTGGAGCAAGCGCCCTGAGACTTTGGGCATCACATATCCCAAACGGAGCGCAAGCTCCTGGGGTGACACCCAATCAGAACGCCCGTATTCCAGGAGATCCCCAACTCGGGTCATCCGTGCATGACTAAGGCGGCGGATGATACAGGGGGACTGTAACATTGGAGCCCCCACTGCTGGATTAAATAGCAGTGGCTCCGTGAATATTTCATCCCCCAAAGGCACGCCCTGCCTGGTCACGGAGACCATGCTCCAGGCCTTGAGGGTTTCCTGGTAGTATGCCGGCAACACAGAGAGGTCTCTCCCAAACCCCTCGGGCCCGATCAGAAATAATTGCCGGTCATACCCCAGGTTGCGCAACTGGCGATAAAAGCTGGATGCCAGTGCGCACCACTGCGGAGAGGGATCTGCATATGGGTATCTCTGCAGGTACTGAAGGCGGAAGGTGGACAACTGGGAGCACACACAAACTACTCCCTGTCCACCCTCCACCAAAGGCAGACTTGCCACCCCTGCAGAGACCCAATGCCTTCCCATCCAGAGGAAATCTAACAAATTCCTCTGGATATTGGTGACAAACTCGGGGGTCGGACTCAGACAAATCAGCCGGTGCCAGATCTGAGAAGCCACCAGCTGATTCACCACTAGAGTCCGCCCCCTAAGGGAAAGCATTTTTGCTAGACCCCTCCATCATCCCAGACGAGAGAGGACACTGCCCTCTAACTCCCTCCAGTTGTCTGGGACGGAAGCGTCCGCAGCGGACAGGTAGACCCCCAGATATTTAATTACATCTGCCTCCCACGTGATGTCACGAAACGTGGGAGGCAAAGAGTCTACCTGTAAATTACCCTCTAAAAGGCCTGTGCATTTGGACCAGTTGATCTGAGCGGAGGAGGCAGCTGAATATACCTCCTGGCACTGTTTTGCCAGCTCAAGATCAACTGGATCCTGGGCCACGAGGAGCACATCGTCAGCATAAGCTGAAAGGACAATCTGCATGTCTGGATCTTTTAGCACCAGCCCTGTGAGCCTTTTCCTCAGTAGGCAGAGGAAAGGCTCGATGGCCAGTGCATATAACTGTCCAGACAAGGTGCTGTTAGGGACCAATTGATTTTAAGTAAACACTCTGCAGAGGCGTACAGCGTTCTTATAAAGCCCACAAACTGTGGGCCAAAGCCGTACGCTTGCAGAGTGGCTATGAGGTAACCATGGTCCACCCTGTCAAACGCCTTCTCTTGATCTAAAGAGAGAAAGGCGAGTGACAGACCAGTCCTGCGAGAATAATGCAATAGATCCCGGACCAGAAAGATACTATCAAAGATTGTCTGGCCCGGGATAGCATAGCACTGGTCAGGGTGAACCAATTCTGCCAGCACAGACCCAAGTCTAAGCGAGATGGCTTTAGCTACAATCTTGTAGTCCGTGCTGAGCAGAGAGACCGGTCGCCAGTTCTTAATAAACCGGAGATCCCCCTTTTTGGGCAGCAGGGCAAGTACTGCCCTGCGACAAGACAGGGGCATCTCCCCGGTCTCCAGGGCTTCCCCAAGGACCAGATGGAAATCAGGTCCCAGAGTCTCCCAGAAAAATTGGAAAAACTCTACAGTCAGTCCGTCCAGTCCTGGAGACTTCTCACAGGACATGGCATGGAGGGCTTCAGAGAGCTTTTGAAAAGATAGTGGTATATCAAGCCGCTCTCTTACACCCTCACTGACTGTGGGGAGCCCCTCCCATAGCACCCTGCAGGCGTCTGGAGAAATGGGATCCGGAGAGTAAAGATCTTTATAAAAGTTCCGGGCTCTATCCTGGATACTCTCCGGATCTGTAAGGGGGGCACCGTCTTCATCTAGAAGACAGGTGATGTGCCTACTGTTACCCCCCTTTTTCTCCAGTGAGTAGAAGAGGCGCGAGCCGCGGTCTAGATCTTTGAGAAAACCTAAGCGGCTGCGCACGTATGCCCCCTTGGCCTGGTGTCGTTCCAGGTCACAGAGGACACCCTTCCTCTCTACATACTCGCTCTGCAGGGATTGGTCCCTACAAGTGAACAGCCTCTGCTCCAGATGGAGTACCTCCCCCCGGAGTGACTCCAACTCAGCTTCGCGCTGCCCACTCGCACCCTTGGTATATTCCTGACACAGAAGTCGCAAATGAACCTTGCCCACGTCCCACCACAGTTTTAACGTGGCAAAGTCCCCCTTGCAACCCCTCCAGTCCGTCCAAAACTCCCGGATCAATGTCACGAGCCCCTGGTCCTTCAACAAAGCATTGTTGAAGTGCCAATAGGCGGCTCGTGGCGCTGTTGGCGTTAGCGCCACCGTCACAGACACACAGTTGTGGTCTGTGAACGGAGCCAGCCTAATGGCACAAGAACCGACTCGTGACATATAGTGACTAGATATATATAGTCTGTCGATTCGGGAGTGGGACACCAGACCGGCTCTCACCCTGACGTAGGTGAAACCGTCTGATGCCCCTGGGTTCTGCTCTCGCCAGATGTCCTCCAGGGAGAAGCGGGCGATGATCTCCCGCAGCGCTGACGCAGAAGGCGGGTACGGCTCTGGACTATTCCGGTCCAGAGTGTCGAGGGTGCAATTGAAATCACCCCCGAGTACCAAACACTCATCTGCGTCAACCGTCTCCAAAAACTGGGACAGTCTGGCGAGGAACCTCACTCTCTCGGGCCCTCCAGCAGGGGCATATATATTAACTAGGTTAATGATGCTACCCTGCTCTCGGACCCGGAGGTGGATTAGACGGCCTGGGATAACAGCTTTCAATAGCAGCAGCTCTGGCTGAAAAGACTCTGAGAACAGGGTCACCACTCCACATGACGCCGATGTGAAGTGGCTGAAGAAGACCCTGCCTCTCCACTCCAGTTGCCACGAGGCCTCAGCCTCTGGAGTGGTGTGAGTTTCCTGCAGGAAGCTCACAGAGTACCCTCCCTGATATAAATAGGAGAGTACCTGGAACCTGCGGAAACTGTCTTGACAGCCATTGGTATTTAGCGTGCTGATGTGCAAAGGAATTGTGCGTTCCTCAGACCCTTGAGACTGCTGATAGGACACGCACATTTTATAGAATTTCCGGACGCGGAGATGCTCCGCAGTCCCAGAATTCTTGGCCCTAGTGCTGACCACTAGATATTGCTGGAGAGAGTGGAGAATAAACAACATAGGCCAGCCGCACCTTCCAAGGCCAGCCGCACCTTCCTTTTCTTTTGTCCATGAAGGGTGCTCTCAAGGAATAGATCTATTTCCTTGACAGGGATAACCCACCCAGAATCTGATGTTCCTTCTAGTGGGTCACCCCTGGGCTCCTCTTGGCTGAGGGCTTTTACTCCATCCTCCCCGGCTGGAGTCAGTTTCCTCAGCTTTATTCTCAGGGACCCCCTCTTAGATGATACAGAAGGAGTCCCTTTAGCACCCTTCAAGGTAAATAATGGACCCTTGGATTACTGCTGCACCCCTGTAGCTTCAGGAGTGCATTCAGGGGTAGCTGGCTGGACAGCAGTGGCTGGCATGGCATCCTTAATGGAAGCCTTGGAGGCTTTATATGCCTCCTCTGCCAGTTCCACCGCTGCTTGCTCAGCTTGGATGGCACCGATGTTAGGGTCAGTGGACGGCTGAGGAGGGTAGACAGGCTCTCCCATGATGTTAACAGGAAAACCTGTTTTATCACCCTCCCCCCATTTCCACTTCCCCTTGTGCCACATCCCCCCTGACAGACAAATCCATGGGGTCCTGAATGGGGGTCATGCCTATATTCCCCCCTCCAGTAGTGACTCGGCCTGGGGCTCTAAGAAAGCCCGAGGTATGTCACTAGAGAGTGACACTGGAGGAGGAGACTGACTGGTGCCCTTGAAGCTCAGCACCTCAGGGACACTGACTACCCATTCAGCAGGGGCTTTATTGGGACCCCCCTCAAAGGCCAGAGGCAGAACCTGATCTTTCTTGTCTACCCCTGCCTCACTTGGGAGACCCTCTTGCCCCTGCTTTTCCTCCAGACCCTTTTCCACATTAACCCCTATAGGGTCTGGAGAAAGAGATGTGTGGTCTGGCACCGGCTGGCTGAGCTTAATAACCGGGCCAGACAATGTCACCGGATGAGGAGGAGATGTTTTGTTCCTTTTCTTGATTTTAGAGGGAGGTGCTCCACTATAGAGCACTTCCCACTTATCAGCAACCTCCCTGTTGGTTTTATGCTTCCTCTTCCTGGGGACGTCACTCCTGGAAGAGGAGCTGTCACTAGCTGCCTCCCCTGCAGAGGGATTATTATCCCTCTGCTTACACTGTGCCCCCACACTAACTGATGTAATTATGGTGGGGGCAGATTGGGACTTGGGAGATGCAGCTGTGACACTGGGAGGACCGGTGACATTCTTCCCCTTTTTCCCCGTGTCTGCAGTCTTGCTAGAGACCACAGACACAGATGGCTTTTTTGGGGAAGAAGGGGGTTTGGAGGCCGTGGTGGTGGCTTGAGGAACGGCCTCCTTGCCTGAGCTCTGTGGGGGGGCTATGACCCTTGAGGTCCCCGCTGTTATGGGCTCAGCGGGGATGGGTGCTGTACTGACGGAGGTGCCATTTGCTGGGGCTGGGGCATGATGCTTTACATTAGGACAATTCCTACGTGTATGCCCCAACCCCTTGCAATAATAGCACTGCACCTCCGTAGTGCTTTAAAAAATCCTGTAGAGCACCCCCTCAAATGGAACCCCAAAAGACCCCTCTATGTTTTCTGCGCCCTGAGGCAGGCACATTTGTACCTGCCTCTTGAAAGAGAGCACATGACGAAGTGCTCTCTCTCTGCACCCCAGGGGAATTTTAATAAATGGTGTTTTTACTTCCCCTAGGGTTAGCAGGTGGGGGCGCAGGAGGGAGTCTGGTAGGAAGGGGGGCACATTAGAGAGTGTTACTTTTGTGCCCAACCCTTCCAGGGGTTCTATTGGGACATATAATCCCCCCACTGTGATGCCTCTCTGTATAAGTATGTGAGAAGCAGCCAGCGTACGGGTAAAGAAAACTGCTTTCCCGTACATTTTGCTGGCTGCTACTATAACAGAGGGGCTGATGACATTAGCTGCAGCACGCAGATAGATATCAATGCTGTAGACCCCAGACATCTGACATTTAACCCCATGCTTCCTGGTGATCTGCCCCTCAGCCCCAGCGGTGGTATTACTGGGGCCAGCAGAAACCACCTGTGACCAGGTATTAGCCACAGGGGTAGGTCTGCTGACAGAACCACCAGGAGCTGGGGCTGCCTTATCTGCCTGGGGCCTATGCTGTGCAGTGCTGCAGCTAGGATTTTCAGGGGCCATTATTCCCCCTTTTGACCCCTGAGGCTTCTTAGTGGTCTTATCCCTCATGTTTAGACTCTTTTTTTTTAGATTATTTGTTTTATTTATTTTTATTTTTTGTTTAATGATTTTTTACTGTTTTATTTTTTAAAAAATATATAAGTGTGAAAAAGAAACAAAAAGACAAAACTAAGGGAGAGAGAGAGATAATGCTTGGCAGTGGAAGGGTTAATGGCCTGTTGCAAGGTGTTGCTAATTGCAACAACACAGAGAACACAGAGGCTTTTTAACCCCTCTGTGTCTCTGTGTCAGATGTAAAAAAAGCCTTTTAAACAAAAACTTCAAATTGTTTTCCCCCCACTGCCTACAAAGATGTTACTCGTCTTCTCTCCCCCCAAAACATAAAACCCAACACCAAACAAACAAAACTTTAACAAAACCTGAAAAACTTTAAAAAAAAATTCAAAGTAAAAAAGCTCCAGGAGTGCAGGTTAAGTGCTAAGGGAGGGGTGTTGCAAAGTATCCAGGAGACAGCTCACTCTCCTGGGATAGAGGGCTGAGCCTGGCTCCCAGAAAACTAAAACTTAAATTAAACTAAGAAAAATACCACAAAAACTCCCAAAAATTAACAACACCGTGCACAAAGTGCTTATAAACAGAAACGTGTTAAAATAAAACTTTTATTTGAGGGACTAAGACCCTAAAAAGCCTTTTGTTTGGAGCTCAAGCATGCACACAACATGCTCTCTTGCACAGTACTTGTAAGCAGGACACACACTATGGGTAGCGGTCAAGCAAATGAACTTTGATTGACGGTTATGCAAATGCACTTAGATTTAAGAAAATAAAAGTTTGGGTTTTTTAAATGTGGACTGTTGGTACCCCAACTAGACTGGATTGGTTGAACTTGGCACAGTACTTGTAAGCAGGACACACACTATGGGTAGCGGTCAAGCAAATGAACTTTGATTGACAGTCAGGCAAATGCACTTAGATTTAAGAAAATAAAAGTTTGGGTTTTTTAAATGTGGACTGTTGGTTCCCCAACTAGACTGGATTGGTTGAACTTGGCAGAGTACTTGTAAGCAGGACACACACTATGGGTAGCAGTCAAGCAAATGAACTTTGATTGACGGTTATGCAAATGCACTTAGATTTAAGAAAATAAAAGTTTTTTTTTTTTAAAGTAGACAACTAGTAAACAATATTATATTGTATGCGTTGTGCACACACAGTATAAGCTGTGAGCCTGACACACACACTTACAAGCAGGGGCTAGCAGGGAGACAAGCAAATGAAGTTAGATTACACAGAAAAAAAACGAAGAAAAAAAAATGATGTTATAGCCCTAAAAAGGGCTTTTTGGGGTGCTGTGTTTACAGCAGAGATCTGATGAGTCCTTCAGCACTGCACTGGACACTGAATAAACTTGCCTAGCTATGGTTTTCACTATTGATGCAGTATCACCTACACTCTACCTCCTCTCAGTAAGACTGCAAGTTAGTTCTGATTCCAAAATGGCTGCTGTCCATGAGGTAGAAGGGTGTGGAAGGGAGTGTATGCTGCTGATTGGCTGGAATGTGTCTGCTGACTGTGACATGCAAGGTCAAAGTTTGCTCAATGATAAAGTATAGGGGGCGGGTCGAATCTCGCATATGTTCGCTGTTCGCCGCGAACGCGAACATGCTATGTTCGCCGGGAACAATCCTCCGGCGAACTATTCGCAACATCTCTATCAGAGACTTTCACAATTCATTCAACACCTTCCATTTATCTATAAAACTTAAAATGGATTTCTCTACAGAACAGGTAAACTTTCTAGACACTACTATATCCATCACCAATGGCACTCTCCACTCATCTGTATATGGGAAACCCACAGACAGATATAGTTACCAACACAGCTCCAGTTTTCATCCCTCCCACACTAAACAAGCCATCATCCATAATCAAGCTATTAGATACCATCGGATTTGCTCAAACACTGGGGACCGTGATCAAAATTTAAAAACATTGTCTGAATCTTTCAAACAAAAGGGTTACAAGCTTTGTATTATTACCCAAAAAATAAGCACTGCCATCAAAATACCCCATGAACACCTGTTAAAGTACAAAACAAAAGAACTACTTCACGTATACCTCTAGTGACCAAATACCATCCAATTTTAGAGAACATACGTAAAAAAATCAAAGATTTACAACCATTACTAACTAGTGATACTGAATTAAAAGATATATTCTCAAAACCTCCCGTCCTTGCATTTAAACAAGCACCTATCCTGAAACAAGTAGAAATTGGCCAATGAACAACTGAATATAAAAAATGGAACTAAACCTTGTAACAAACATGCCGATAACGATGACACATTTGTAATGATGACACAGCCACACATAACAACAAGACCTATAACATCAAAGGATCATATACATGCACATCGTCCAATGTGGTTTATATAATACAATGCACTTTATGTGACACAGGCTGTTACATTGGAGAAACCAGCCAAAAATGCACTTAAGGATGAATTTATACAGACATTCAATAAGAAAGCATAATGAAGACAATTATTGCAGCCCAGTGGGACACCATTTTAGCCAGAATGATCACTCCATCCAAAACTTAAAAGTCAAAATACTCAGAAGAAAATTTAGAAACATCCAAGAGATAAAAGCATTTGAAATAAAGGTGATCACATTCTTCAACACTAAAAATACAGGACTTAATATGGACTTGGGTTTTCTAACACATTATCACAATTTCATGTGATTTGTATTTATTATACCATAACAGACTTAGCACTCTTAGTGAGATATTTGTCCAACAGGAAGATATCACTGTGAACTACAGTGCTCTGTTTTTTCATGTATATATTGATGTATATGTGTATATAGTATGTGTATATATATTTACTTTACTATGTTGTGTTTATTTCCCCTATATGTATTTATCTGATGATGTCATATGCTGTCTCCACTCTATCTGCATCTGCTATTTGTATTCAAACTCAGGGTTCCATCTCATGATAGTATTGCTTCAGGCTTTATAAAGAGAGGTTGATCCTCTCAGAAGCTTGTCAAAATAAATAAGACTTTTGTCCAATACAAAATGTATCAAATTATACTGCAATACTCATTATTAATCTATATATATATATATATATATATATATATATATATATATATATATATATATATATATATATATCATTATTACATTACTAGAATGATATATAAAACAGCAGCATTTCAGAGTTTTCAAAAGTAAATAAATGAACTCCAATAAATAATAAAGCTATCTGTCTGAAATCGATTTTCACTGTTTTGATATTCATTTCATAATATAAAAATGATCTGTGATATTGCTTTTAATTCACATTTGCACTTTTAACTTTTGTATTACCTAATAACAATAGTGCTAATACATTGATTCCAAATTACTTTATACAAAATGGATTACAAAATCTTGCAGTATTAAAATTCATATTAACATTTCTACTACTTTTCACAGTTTTTTAAATATTATCTTAAGCCAAATATGCTGGGACATTTTTATTTTATGTAAAGCAAATAAGTTGGAAGGTTTCAGTTTAGTTACACCTTTTTTTCTAAAGCTTTTAAATCTTACCTGTTTATGAGGCAAATTACCTCCAATATTAAGACCATTATTAATATTTTTTTTTCCTTTAATAGTAAGACAATTACTAATATGTATTGTTTTCCTTCTATCACTACCTCACTATTGAATGTATGCCCTTTCACATTTGCTTCCCACACCTATTATATAAAGCATAAGTAATGATCCTTTTTCCTGTTAAGGGACACTGCCCAACCTAACCTGGGCAATTGAGTTATTGAAATTGATCATTGGGTGACACACAAAAATGCATCAACAAAATATTGAAATGCAAACAGTTCAACTCACCAACTTTTCAATATGTTTAGCTGAAGTTGCCTCTCATTCTTTATGTCTCTTGATTCCTTTTTTAAATTTTGTATACTGAGTCTTTTCCTATCTTTTAGCACTGATTTAAAGTTATACTCTCTATTATAATACAAAGGCTAGCAATGTGTTCACCTAAATTGAAATTTACATTTGTGTTGGCTCAAAATTGACAGATGGTTGCATGAAACCAGAATGATGGCACTCGGTTTTAGGACCTGTTCGTCAATTAATATGATGTTCACATTTTCTAATGGCTCCTATGTCATAGAAAAAAATGAAGTAAAATGTGTGTATTGGTGTAATTTACCAAAGCATCACTTAATCACGCCCCCTTGTATTGTACTGGTTTACAAGTAGCGAGAGAGCTACCTAAAACTCAGAATGCAAGGAATTGAATAGATACATAAATTGAGAAAATAAATCGCCCACAGCTGCAAGTCTATGAGTAAGCAATTGGAGAGGGCCCATACTTATTAAAGAAAAAAAATATTATTCATTTTAATGGAACTTGTCTTGTATTGTCCTGGATAAAATTCCATTCTAGACTAGAGGATAACTGTTGGAACCTCTTTTTGTTAACATTACAACACACTTTTAAAAAGACTGTCACAAAATTTATATAAGAGGTTTGACCTTATTCTGCCCCTTTCTACATAGGATCAAGTGGGCAAATGGTCCAGCATCCTGTGAGTGGTCAGCAGGAGATTTTGTCTCTTTTTATAAAAATGATTAAATGCAAAAAAAAAAATCTACATAATACTAAACTTCAAAATATAACTTGTACATGTGAAGTACCATTGGTTTTAAGTCTTAATTGATGTGAACAAAGCAGCACATTTATGTAGGAAATAGGTTGCAAGGGGTATTGTGATTCCCCCTAAATTACTTTTCCATAATTGCTACAGTGTCCCTTTTGTATGTAATGTAATTATTGGAAACAAAATCATAGTTAATTTAATTTCTCTTTCGACTTTTGCATGCCAGAAAAGTTATAATAAGTGTATGGTGACAACTATTGACATTGAAAAAATATAAAGTAAATTGGAGCCATGGGTAATTCATTTTATTTCTAAATATGAATTTTAACCTGGGGAGATTTTGAATAGCCAGAGGAATAGAAAAGGAGTACTTGAGTCTTACATTATTTAACAGACCTATATTTTGTGTTCTAAAGCATTACAAACTGACATTGTCACATTATGTATTTTCCATTACAAATCTAGGGACATCAAGTACATTTTGTGTCTGAAGGCTATAGAAATGTGCACATTAAAAATAAATGAACTTTAGTAATTATGTCAGTTAAAAGAACATAAAGATACATGTGAAGCATTATGAAATGGAACACATGGAACATAATTCTGTAATATATATATATATATATATATATATATATATATATATATATATATATATATATATATATATATATAATGCAATTGTGTGATAATGGGAAGACATTTCTGTAGATTTTTCTTTACATAGCTACAGATTTTAATAGAAAATAAGAACTAGAACACCCATCTAGTCTGCTCAAATCTACCGACAAAATTTGGAATAGTTAAGTGGATACTGGTAATCTTCATTCTCTATCATGCAGTTCATGAGAGCAGATGTTAAACATTGCAGAAGTTTATTTTTGCTGGGTAAATAAATATTGCAGTGCTAAAATACATGTATTTTTAATCCTTATACTAATTTATTTTAGCAACATTATATGAACTTCCTTTTGAAATAAAATGTTTTATTTTCTCAAGTGTCCTGGCACACCACTGTTAGAATGAAGTGTTGACTTTGTTGTAAAGCTGCATATGCAGAGACTGACATTTTAAGCCATTAAATCACTGATTTTTTAAGAATAATTACTTTTATAATGTTTAGTGAAATGTGAACTAGCGGTCCTCGTAAAAGAGTCCCAGAGATATCTATTTTTTTCATGGAAGTAAAACCACTGTTTCTTATTGAAATAGTGGTGCTCTAAAAGAGCTCAAGTGACTTAAAAGTTGTTCCTCGCAATGAAACCACTGTACTCTATTTATTTATTTATTTTTTGTGTGAAATTGTCGTTAAGGTGATTTTTTTTGTTGTTGTTAGGTCTGTGCCATATCTTGTGTTGTTACAATTTTGTGGAATTAAAGTTATAGTACCTAATAGTAGACAATGTTTTTTTGTAAAAATGCATCAATCATCTAATAAATCACCTTGACTTTCGTTGTTTTCAATGTAAACTTTAATAACCTCTGGCCATGTGCAAATACTGGTTCTTCTAAAAAGATACCCCCAGATTTAAAAGTTTGTCTTTGTGATTTATTAATGGTCATGGCAAATGCCATGATGATAGGAAATTGTCTCCTTTGAAGTACAACAACGTATTAACAATTTCCTATCACTCCACTCAAGAGATCCACCTAACTGACCTTCTTAACGATACCTATTTAACCTCATTATTCACCATCAGGTCTAATTTAGCCACTTCTGCAGGAACTCACCCATATCATCCTGCTAAGCTTGAGCACTCATCAACTGAAAATGTTACAATACCATTCACTTTATTTTTCTTTATCACCACACCTAGAGCCTCACAAGCTACCAGCTTCTCTTCTGCCTCTGAACGAATCAAAAATGCTCTCCCACCTATGATTTCTGTTACTTTATACCGCAGATTTCTGCACCTCCATCTTTCACAGTTACTACACCCACATACTTATTCCCTAATTAATTCTCTACTCCCCTTTCAATAACTTGCCCAGCCACATTTTTTTCCTTTTAAATCCTTCACCTTTTGTTTAATTAATACTTTAGTCCTCTACTGAGCTATCACATGCCATCTGTAATGATAAATGATCTTGCTGAAGTTTGACTCTGAGAAGTCTAGTAGCCTTTAAATCTGACACTATGAAGGATCTATCACCTTAATTGATTTTCCAAATTTTACACAATTAAGGTCTTAATCCTGCCTATAGCTACCCCAGGATTTCCTCTCAATACCCGAGTACAACGCAGTCTCCTTCACCCCTCCCATTGTGCTATGGTGTTGGGACTCCATTAACCTCATGAAGGTCCTTTCAGAGCCCTTTGGAGTCATTAACCCTCATACCATAAGAGTCTACATGCTCTTCCATGGTATACCATATTATAATGATGGTGGTTCTTATTGGTCCCCATGGCACATTGCATTAACAAATATAACGTAGAGGTCTTTATTCACTACCATGTACCTAACATTATTTCATACACCATGGGATCTGTACGGACCCCCATGGTATACTATAACAAAGATGGTTCCCTATAGACCTATATAGTACCTAAACCAGTTCCTATGGATCACTATGGTACCCTAACTAGTACCATAGGAGTTCTTATGGACCCCCATTGATCCTATTATTACCCCCTTAGTGGTAGTGGTAGAGTATTTTTATTTTCTTTTTCATTTTCTGGTAATATTCTGTTTTTATATTCTGCTGATATTCTCTTGATTCCATGTTTCTGTAGATAGTCAGAGAAGGGTAAAACAGAAATTAAACCCTATTTTGATTGACTTAAATTTCAGAATAGGGGAAAATAGAAACCTAGTTAAAAGCTCACCAATTGGAATGCACACATTTCCATCTATACATTCTGATTGGTTAGACTTTTAAACAATCAGAAGGGTGCGAAAGCAATTCAAAGGCTCAATTCTGATTGACTAATGTTTAAGCCAATAAGAAGCCCTGAAAATAGTATTTAAGGTGATGACACATCAGAAACACTTTAGTTGGGAGGGGAGCTCTGTTAGTTTATTTTACTTTTTTTAGAGCAGAGTGTTTTTTTAGGTGGAGGCACTTTCTTTAGACCAAAGATATGCATTGAAGGTCTTCAATCAAGAAAGAAGATGACTAACTTTAATGACTAAGGCGTTGAGGATCATTGCTGGATAGAGTTGTCATAAGGATTTTAAGTATAAATTGTGAACATACAGGTGTTGTTTTTTCTATTATTTTGTTAGTGTTTTTTTTATTTTATTAAGTTTTTTTTGTTTATTTTGTATGTAGACACTAATGGGTCATGGGTGGAGTGGTCATAACCCCTCTGTATTTTGTTATTATTTAACCCGGTCACTGCCATGGAAAGAGTTTTATATAGATATATAATTATATGGGAGCATGTTACGGCTCTGTAGTGTGTTAATGTTAGTTAGTGGTTTAAATGACATAGAGTTGCAATGGAGACTGCTGATATTCAGACCCTGAGTCTCTTACAGGTGTACTTTAGGCAGTCTGTGAGCTCAAGGTAAAGCTAGAGAATTTTGGCAAAGTCATTAAAATGCATGAGCTTTTTGGGAAGGCTAAAGAATAGCTCCACAAGTTAGCTTTTAAAAACTTCCAGGATTTCTGATGGGAGCCATGGAATTAATACTTTAGACCTCCATTTCATGGCTCCCATAAAAATTGAAGTTCACTCATAAATCCCAAAAGAGCTATCACATCACACACAATAACCTCTGAGAAATGCCATCTGAGTGCTCGAAATGTCCCTAATAACCTTAGCCCTATAACCAGTTTAAAATCGCTAACAAATAACAATATCCAATCTCCCCGAAGTCTACTCAGAAGCCTACACAAATGCAGAACCCCCCATAAAGGTAGAACATTTCCTTTGATAGGCCGGGGTGCTTCAAATCTTTCAGATATATTACAGCTACCACTTATGAGTCCTGAGACTCCCTGGATACCCTTTTGGTACCAGCTCCCACTTTGAGCCTGGAGATACCCGAAATTGAACCATAATACCTCTATCATCTCTGATCTGGGTATCCCCAATCTCAAGTATAACCATTCCCGCTCCTTATGGACCAATATTGCACCAAATATTGACCCGTTACCAGGAGGCTCCATATCGACTCCAATGGTAATTTAATGAATAACCATGGTGATACCTAAAACCTAATGTTACTATTACCTAGTCTCTAATAACAACCCCATATACTCAATGGACCCCAAGCTAAACCATGTGGGTCCATATAAAATTCCATGACACCTAAAGTTAACCCCTATTCCATGGGGGTTCTCAAGTACCTCATGGTTCCTGTCCTACCACCACAGGAGTCTTTATTGGATGCCTGTGGTCCCTAAACCACCCATGGGTGTCCATGAAAGCCTACATAATCGCTAACATTAAATACATAAAAAAACAACATAAAAAAATACTAAATCTCCACCTAAAAAACAAATCGTTCTATAAAAAAATGGCAACTAACTGTGCAATCTGATTGGTTAGACTTTGGACCAAGGCCCAGTGTGACTAACAAAAGTCACTATATGTTCTCTGCAACATAAGTTAGAGGGTGGAAAATCAAAATGTGTTTACATTTTTAAAACTGATCAAGAATTGACGTAAATATTGTCATTTTAGTTTAGCCTGTGAAGCCGTCCCACAGGAACTTGGGTAAATAATGAGACTGGAGCCTGTAACTGTAACACATTGTATTAGGCAATTACATTAGACTGCATTTATAAGTGAAGTATGGTGGCACAGTGGTAAGCATCTTAGTCATGGGTTTCATTCCCTGGTTTACATTTGCTTTTGAATTTAAAAGAATATATATACATACTGTATATATATATATATATATATATATATATATATATATAAAAGTAATTTTCCAAGTGGAAACGAGGGGAATCAAACACATGACCCAGATGCTTATCACTGTGCCACCATACTTCGCTTATAAATGCAGTGCAATGCAGTACATATATTCATATATATATATATATATATATATATATATATATATATATATATATATATATATCAGTCATTTGTGTGTTAAAAAACAAGTGGGAGACATTGATTTAGAACAAATGACTTACTAATGAAAACATTTTATGAAACTCACTTTCCATTAGACCAACACACTCTGCTATAACAATTTATATTGAGTAATTAACTGAACTGCAAGATAGTGTATATACTGTATACAGTATATATACATATATATATAGTGATGTCGCGAACATAAAATTTTCGGTTTGCGAACTGTGAACGCAAACCGCCGCAAATGTTCGCGAACCGGCGATCCCGGCGAACCGCCATAGACTTTAATGGGCAGGCGGATTTTGAAACCCACAGGGACTCTTTCTGGCCACAATAGTGATGGAAAAGTTGTTTTAAGGGGATTAACACCTGGACTGTGCCATGCCGGAGGGGGATCCATGGCAAAACTCCGACAGAAAATTACATAGTTGATGCAGAGTCTGGTTTTAATCCATAAAGGGCATAAATAACCTAACATCCCCCTCCATCATCATCCTCCCCTGTATCTCTTTACCCCCTCCCTCATCATCCTCCCCTGTGTCTCTTTCCCCCCTTCCTCATCACCCTCCCCTGTGTCTAATCCCCCCCTCCCTCATCATCCTCCCACCTCCCTCATCATCCTCCCTGTATCTCTTTACCCCCTCCCTCATCATCCTCCCCTGTGTCTCTTTTCCCCCTCCCTCATCATCCTCCCCTGTGTCTCTTTTCCCACTCCCTCATCATCTTCCCATGTGTCTCTTCTTCCCTCCCTCATCATCCTCCCCTGTGTCTCTTTCCCCCTTCCTCATCACCCTCCCCTGTATCTCTTTACCCCCTCCATCATCATCCTCCCCTGTGTCTGTTTCCCCCCTCCCTCATCATCCTCCCCTGTGTCTCTTCCCCCCTCCCTCATCATCCTTCGCCCTCCCTTGATGATAAGGGGGGAAGAGACACAGGGATAAGTGTGAGGGGTGTTAGGGTAAGGGGTGTTAGGGATAAGGGTGAGGGGGTTAGGTGTTAGGGTGAGGGGTGTTAGGGCTAAGTGTGAGGGGTGTTAGGGTGAGGGGTGTTAGGGATAAGTGTAAGTGGTGTTAGGGTGAGGCATGTTAGTAATAAGTGTGAGGGGTGTTAGGTCTTAGGGATAAGTGTGAGAATGTTAGGGTTAGGTGTTAGGGTAAGGGCTGTTAGGGATAAGTGTAAGGGGGTATTAGGGTTAGGTGTTAGGGTGAGGGGTGTTAGGGATAAGTGTGGGGGGGTGTTAGGTCTTAGGGATAAGTGTGAGAATGTTAGGGTTAGGTGTTAGGTTGATGGGTGTTATGGATAAGTGTAAGGGGTGTTAGGGTTAGGGTAAGGGGGTGTTAGGGATAAGTGTGATGGGATAAGTGTGATGGGTGATAGGTTAAGGGATGTAAGGGTTAGGTGTTAGGGTAAGGGCTGTTAGGGATAAGTGTAAGGGGGTATTAGGGTTAGGTGTTAGGGTGAGGGGTGTTAGGGATAAGTGTGATGGGTGTTAGGGTTAGGGTGAGGGGTGTTAGGAATAAGTGTGAGGGGTGTTAGGGTTAGGTTTTAGGGTGAGGGGTGTTAGGGTTAGGTGTTAGGGATAAGTGTGAGGGGTGTTAGGGTTAGGGTAAGGGGTGTTAGGGATAAGTGTGAGGGGTGTTAGGGTTAGGTGTTAGGGTGAGGGATGTTAGGGTTAGGTGTTAGGGATAAGTGTAAGGGGTGTTAGGGTTAGGGTAAGGGGTGTTAGGGATAAGTGTGAGGGGTGTTAGGGTAAGGGGGTATTAGGGAAAAGTGTGAGGGGTGTTAGGGTTAGGTGTTAGGGTGAGGGGTGTTAGGATAAATGTAAGGGGTGTTAGGGTTAGGTGTTAGGGTGAGGGATGTTAGGGTTAGGTGTTAGGGATAAGTGTGAGGGGTGTTAGGGTTAGGGTAAGGGGTGTTAGGGATAAGTGTGAGGGGTGTTAGGGTTAGGGTGAGGGGTGTTAGGGATAAGTGTGAGGGGTGTTAGGGTTAGGTGTTAGGGTGAGGGGTGTTAGGGATAAGTGTAAGGGGTGTTAGGGTTAGGTGTTAGGGTGAGGGATGTTAGGGTTAGGTGTTAGGGATAAGTGTGAGGGGTGTTAGGGTTGGGTGCGAAGGTGAGGGGAGGATGATGATAAGGGGGGGAAGAGACACAGGGGTGTCCTTGCAGCAGAGATCAAAAGAGTACTTCAGGACTGTATTGCACACTGTGTACAGTAGCCTAGCTATGGTTTCCCCTATTGATGCAGTATCACCTACACTCAGCTTCCTCTAAGTAAGACTGCAAGTTAGTTATGATTCCAAAATGGCTGCTGTCCATGAGGTAGAAGGGTGTGGAAGTCAGGGTATGATGCTGATTGGCTGGAATGTGTCTGCTGACTGTGAGTTGCAGGGTCAAAGTTTGCTCAATTATAAAGTATAGGGGGCGGGTCGAATATCGCATATGTTCGCAGTTCGCCGCGAACTGCGAACATGCCTATGTTCGCCGGGAACAGTCTGCAGGCGAACTATTCGGGGTCATATCTCTCTCTCTCTCTCTCTCTCTCTCTCTCTCTCTCTATATATATATATATATATATATATTATATATATATATATGTGTGTGTGTAAACATTTTTTTTACATAATTATTTGTATTTACAAAACACAAGACTGCTATATTTTTTATTATATAACCTAAAAAAAACATATGTCCTATTTCTAATACAGTAAAGAGAAAAATCTGCATTTAGGTAGGAATACAACTCTAGGGTCCTTTAGTTCCACAGGGCAGCTGAATTACTGAATTCAACAGCCTTGCATTTGCTACTACAATACGACAAAGGGCCTCATTCTATGAATGGCCGTATAAATGGCGCAAAGCAGCGATTCCTTGTGGGCCATCTTACGGCCCTGTGTAGCGCTACTGCTCTACCCTGCTTTTCAAAATGGACGGCGCAGCAAGGAGGTCCCCCTTACGGCCCGAACGTAAATCATGCAATCGGACTCAAGCATTTCCTGTGTGCCCATAAATCGGTGTTTCAAGGCTGCAAAGTCGGGAAAACTGTAAATGTAAATATTAAATTCAATATAGCACTGTAAAGCTCTGTAATTGATAGGCATCATAATGGGGGACCTGAGGAATAATGGCAACACCCTCTCAAGATTTGCACATTGCCAAATCCAATATTTAATTTCCATTTTATTTTCCGTCACAAGTCCCGGCGGCTCTTCGTTGTTAAGACCCGTACGGGTTCAGAGGTTGAAGGCCGCAAACTCAAAGCATTGTAGAAGCCAATATATGTTCAATCCAGCACTGCAAAGCACTGTAAATGATGGGGAACACAATGGGAGACATGAGGATTAATAGCAAAACATTCTCAAGCTTGCACATCGCCAAATTATAATCTTTGATTTTAGGTATAAAATTCGTCCAAGTCCCACGGGCTTCAATGACCAAGCCCGTAGCTCGTTATTCAAACCCTGAGCTGGCTTGCATGATAGATAGAACACGAAGATTAAACATTAAATTACATTTCTTTATTTGCAGATTTGAGAATAGGGGAATGTTGAACTATTAATTCTAAGACCAAACATCACTTTCACTTTTAATAAAAGTACAGGATGGCTTTTCTATTTGCTTAATTAGTGCTACCATTTGTAAGTAAGCCCTATGCGACCTGTCGGTCTATTTTACCCATTTATGGACTTGACGGAGGCTACTCCCACAGCCATTGTGGTTCTGATGTCCTCCAAGCCCGTGGGACTCTGGACACGCAAATTGAACATGTATTACAATAAAAATGATTTTCAGATTTGAGTGTTGGGGAATGTTGTGCTGTGAATTCTAACACCTTTAATCACTTTCACGTCTCATCAAAGTACCGGATGGCTTTTTCATGTGCTTAATTGGTGCTCCGATTTGTAAGTAAGCAAATCGGTGTAAGTAAGCTGCAGCTCGGTTTTAGCTAATTACGGCCTGACGGAAGGGTTCAGGTAGCATATGAATAGCGACCTTGGCCTTCTTGCAGCCGAAACACTTGCGGCCCCATAGGATAACAGGGCGCCAGCCGCAACACGGCTGGAGCCCTTGGCCGCAAGGGAATAGAATACGGAAGTAGCTTGCGACCGGTCCATGCGGCCATGCATCTACTATGGCCGTTAATAGAATGAGGCCCTAAGTAGTTAGAATGAGTCAGTCACTACTTAATTTATTCACTGAACGCTTCTGCACCTGATTATAATTCATTATAAATTCTTCTGTGTGCTATGGAGCTCATTACTAATTCAGACAGAGTTACAGTGCCTTGCAAAAGTATTCAACCCCCTTGGCATTTTTCGTGTTTTGTTGCCTCACAACCTGGAATTAACATGGATTGTTTGAGGGTTTGCATCATTTGATTTACAGAACATACCCACAACTCTGAGGATGTTTTTTTTTTTTTTTTTCTTTATTGTGAAGCAAATAACAAATAGGACAAAATAACAGAAAAAGTTAATGTGCCTAACTATATACCCCCCTAAAGTCAATACTTTGTAGAGACACCTTTTGCAGCAATCACAGTTCCAAGCCACTTTGGATAAGTCTCTATGAGCTTGCCACATCTTACCACTGGGATTTTTGCAAATTCCTCCTTGCAAAACTGCTCCAGCTTCTTCAAGTTGGATGGTTTGCACTTGTGAACAGCAATCTTTAAGTCTGACCACAGATTTTCTATTGGATTGAGGTCTGGGCTTTACCTAGGCCATTCCAACACATTTACATGTTTCCCCTTAAACCACTCAAGTGTTGCTTTAGCAGTGTGTTTGGGGTCATTGTGCTGCTGGAAGGTGAACCGCAGTCCTAGCCGCAAATCACACACAGAGTGGTACAGGTTTTGCTCAAGAATATCCCTGTATTTAGTACCATCCTTCCTTCTCTCAACTCTGACAAGTTCCCCAGGATGGTGTTCTTTGAGTGATGTGAAGTGTTGGCTTTGCGCCAGACATAGTAATTTCTTTGATGGGCAAAAAGTTCAATTTTAGTCTCTCATCAGACCAGAGCACCTTCCTCCATACATTTTGGGAGTCTCCTACATGCCTTTTTGCAAACTCAAAATGTGCCATTTTGTTTTTTGCTGATAGTAATGGCTTTCTTCTGGCCACTCTGCCATAAAATTCAACTCTATGGAGCATACGGCTTATTGTCGTCCTATGTACAGATACTCCAGTCTCTGCTGTGGAACTCTGCAGCTCCTCCAGCGTTACCTTAGGTCTCTTTGCTGCCTCTTTGATTAATGCCCTCCTTGAGTTTTGGTGGTCGGCTGTCTCTTGGCAGGTTGGCTGTTGTGCCATGTTCTTTCCATTTGGTTATGATAGATTTGATGGTGCTCCTGGGGATCATCAAAGATTTGGATATTTTTTTATAACCTAACCCTGACTTGTACTTCTCAACAACATTGTCCCTTACTTGTTTGGAAGGTTCCCTGGTCTTCATGGCAGTGTTTTGTTAGTGGTGCCTCTTGCTTAGGTGTTGCAGACTCTGGGGCCTTTCAAAAAAGGTGTGTATATGTAATGACAGATCATGTGACACTTAGATTGCACATAAGTGGACATCATTTCACTAATTATGTAACTTCTGAAGGTATTGGTTGCACCAGAGCTTTTTATGGGCTTCATAACTAAGGGAGTGAATACATATGCACATGCAATTTTCTGTCTTCTATTTCTAAAAAATAGTTTTATGTATATATTTTTCTCATTTCACTTCTGCAACTTAGACTATTGTGTTCTGATCCATCACTTACAATTCAGATTACCAACACATTGAACTTAAGACTAAGACAATAGATAAAAAGTCAAGGGGGTGAATACTTTTGCAAGGCACTGTAACTCACTGAAACTTTCTGCCTTCAATTCATCATTAAAGCTTTTTCACTATGCTTTTTGACCCTTTATCTAATGGTTTAAAGCAAATATAGGGGACTTTTCTGGTCCTTTAACAACAAGACAAATGATCAAAGGAGTATCACTTCAAAGCACTTGACATAACTTGACCTTTTTCTATTGAAGCAAATGTTTCAATTGTTGTCTGATTGCCTACTTAACTATACTTGATGACTTACTGGTTGCCCTTAAAGTGATAATCAATGCCCTTACAGTGATAGTGATTGCGATCCAGGGCATATAACCAGGGGTTGGGGAAACATCAGCAAAAATAACAGTTTAACAGTTGCACCCTGACCCTGTAACAAAGTGATATAGCCCCTTTTGTTTTGTCTTTATGAACATTACAATAGCTTTTGTCCAACTAGCCAATGTAGTTAGTGTATGTAGGGCTTAGTCACCATGCCCAAAAAGGTTAATTAGTAAGTTGTGACAGTATTGCTTCAAGCTTTTTTTTGTTTGCATTCTTCTGGATGAACTGACAATTAATCCACATATTACAAGATCAGAGTAGATCTAAAAAAGTTGATCTTAATGGACTAAAAATATTTTTTCAACCTCAATTGCTACTTTACTATGTAGATTCTCTTTACTACTTTGTACATTCATCTTCATGTAATACAGATCCCTTGAGGGACATTAACATACACCTGGAGTAATGAAGCTGGATATTTACACACACACATCAGCTACTACACACTAATTCACATAGTTTTGTATACAATGAATCTGCAGTTTACAATAATGGATTTACAGTTGGGGAATCATTAAGTAAAATACCTTCAGTGTCTAAAACTGTTAAAGTACAGTAAACTGCTGACAGTATTTCCCAATTTACAGTTTATGGAGTTTTGATTTGTGATTTTAGGTTTGATGTCCATACCAAAATAAAGCTACAATGTAATGTAGCTTTAACAGGTTTCCATGTGATCCATATGTTCAATGAGGGATGTAATTAGACATTGGGCTGCCCTACCCCAGGTGATCTTTCAGAATCAGGTAGTGCTGGTTTTAATAGATACTGAAGTGAGATTGACTTGATAATGTAAAATCGGTTAGATCTTTATATTTAAAGGTGACACTATGAATAACAACTCAGTATTAACACTAAATAGAGGGACTAATAGAATAATCTCCACCTCTGGCTATAGGCAGACTAGCAGTCCAGTTGGAAGCTCCCTTGATGCATGCATCCTCCTAAATTTAAGTTTTAAGCTGACAACACTTTTATGCTCATTGCTAACACAGCTAGCTTGTTACAGACTCCACAGTGAAGATTTCCTCCAACTATAGCCGTTCTATGCCCTAGGCACCTTCTTTACTCTCAAAGCAGATAATCAGCCATTGCATTGATGGGATAATATTGTATTACAATTATTAAATAAAAAGATATAATATTTTTTTATTTGCATTCTATCTAGGCTGATTCATAAAAAGGACACATTATGGGACTTCAGTGGTCGTCATTGGTGATATGTTAATATTTTACAAACCACAAGAACTAAAACATCTGCTGGATAAGGTATTTCATCAGGTGTCTAACTTCATCTAATTTCACAATGTAAGTGATTTCCTTCAATAAAATCCAAGTCTTTAAGCACTTAGGGCCGTATTCAATGGAGCAATAGTTGGTGCCCATAATGTTGCCCCTAAACTAATTTGCTATTCAATTATTTTTGCTAACCACAAACGATTTGCTGGTTACAGGCTGAAAATCCCTGCAGTTGTTAAAATTGTAACTCCGATCCAGCTAAGCCTTTGATCTTTCAAGCCCGTAAATATTAGAATCACAAATCGCTATTGCTAAAATTCTTTATACCCGCAAATGTTCTCATACCTATAAAGGGCAAATGTAGAAGAAAATCCTACGAGTACCAAATAGGACACGCGTTGGAGTTAAACACCTGTCCGTAGCACTGTAAATGCAAATAATAAATCAATACTGCACTTTAAAAAAATGGGGAAAGCGATGAAAGACATTAGAATTAATTGCACAACGGTCTCAAGCTCACAAATATGCAACAGCATTTTTTTTCTTATGTTTTATTTCCATGTTATATCAATCTCGGTAATCAAGGCATTAATACATATCAGGCCACCAACATAGACTTGAAAAGTATCGGCATTCATTTCTATTATTTTGTACATTGCTGGATAGCGAGTCTGATCAAATATCAGGCTTATAAACGCTAATTAATTGACGTTTAACCTCCATGTTTTAATCATGTCATGATGACGGTCTCATTTACTATTGGCTGTTTCTAAATCGGTAGTTACAGCCTTGCTTAATTGATCATGATCATGCTCTTAAATGCTACTTAGGGGTGCATGGTTTAGGCTTTCAGCTGTGTAGTCGCAGGCTTGTTAAATTGAATCACTCTGTAACTGTTGCAAATTTCAAACCCACAGACTTACGGCTGGTATGAAGGCAACTGCGGGCTGCAATTGAATAAGGCCCTTAGTCTTCAGTCTTAGTCATGCAAATACTGATTCATAGCAGTCAGGTAGTTAAAATTAGCAAAACAAATTTGACTTCATAATAGTGGGTAGTTTGCAATTAAATTACTGTTAATAGCTCTCAACTGGACATGTGGAAATTAAGGTTTGTGCATTCCACAGAATGGTGGCGCAGAGCCGGTTACACTCTCTGTAGATTAATAAGGATTATGTTTTATTTACATAAACACTGTAGACTTTGTGAGGTGCTTCACATTTTAATTAAATGTATGGCTTCTTGTCATTTAATTGAAACTCCCCAGATAGTATATAAACATGCACAGTAATTACCCATTTCTTTCTAATCCTCACGGTTTTCCTTTTAATTGTAAAATTATCCCCAGTGGAACCTGCAATGAAAGTGTTAAAAGATTATTTTTAAGACTAAGCAAGGTAAGCCAAGAAAAGTGGAGTTTGGAGAGGTTTTATAATAAAAAATAAATGTGCTCATCAATTTTAACTTGTATTAACTTTAATTGGCTAAGGTGGCTGGTGTGTGTTTTTGTTTATATTTACTGGAAACAATGTAAAGTAGTTTGCTAAATACACTATTAATTAAAATTTGCTATAGCTAATTTGCTCTGTGCTCCATTTGTTTATCATGTCCTTGCTCAGATATTTGTTCTTGGATGAACCTTAATCTTTTTTAGAGATGTCTTAGTTGGTTTTTATTTATTCTTTCACTTATATAGTGTGTGAGCTTATTTGGATTTGGTAATGACACAGTATTTGCAAAGCACTAAAATATGCCCCACCAATATTGCTCAAAGAGTAACAAATCAGGATTAATGATAGACACTTAAAAAATAAATACTTATCTGGCCTGATGAATTTGTGTATGTGAAAGAGAGACATGCTGATATTCTTAAACTGAAGGTTTTTGCCATAAATAGGAATTAAATCCTGGGTAACTATTTTAGGTACATTTTTTTCAAATTTGCCTGAAAGACCAGTCAAAAAAATAGATACCCTTATGGATAGGCCCTTGAGAAGACGGGGTTTAAAATATAGCATTTAATTAATTAATGGTTCCAAAAAGGTTCCAAAATAACATAAAATTAATGTGCAAAATATTGATAAACAATAAATAAAATGGTTATAACGTCGATTAATACAATTATTTAAAGAATCTGATGAACAATTTTGTTGCCCAATATTTTTAGAATCTTCCCTTAATTTAAAATTTGTAATGAGTGTTATATTATGTTTTGCTTCTCTCACAAAGCACTAAAATATGCCCCACCAATATTGCTCAAAGAGTAACAAATCATGATAGACACTTCAAAAAAGAAATACTTATCTGGCCTGATGAATTTGTGTATGTGAAAGAGAGACATGCTGATATTCTTTGATTGCAGAGGAAAAGCATTGCACATATTGCTTTGGATTGTCAAAAGCCAAATCAGATACAGAATTAGAAACCAATAATCCTACACTCTAGTTACCTCTCTAATATGTGTTCAGTATATCACTTAGGGCCTCATTCAATTAGGGGCCCTAACTCGATTGCAAATCAGCGATTTCCTGCGATCGAGTTACGTCCTCGCATAGCCTTACGCTTACGCTGCTATGCAATTGGCCGTCCTTTCCACTAATCACAATCCATGCTATCGTCAGTAAACAATTGCGTGCTTGAACAGAATTGTGGCCTGCTAACTCGGAGAACTGTAAATGCAAATATAAATTCAGCCCAGCACTGTAAAGCACTGTAAATGATGGGGAACACAATGGGTGACATTAGGATCAAAGGCACAACATTTGCAAGCTTGCACATCGCCAAAATACAATACTTTATTTACGTTGAATTGACGTCCAAAGTCCTACAGGCTTGATTGACCTCCAAGCCTGTAACTCGTTATTCAAGCCCATAGTACTTAGAAAATAAACGGAGGTCGGATTCCAAATGCCTACGGCTTGGAAGTTGAAGCCCGTAGGACTTCTAATGGAAAAGAAACATGAAATAAAGTATTTAATTTTGCCGATGTTCAAGCTTGCTAATGTTGTGCTGTTAATTCTAATGTCAACCATTGTGTTCCCTATCATTTACAGTGCTGTATTGCTTTTATTTTTTTTTAATAAGTGCTTCGATTCGTAAGCCCTTTGTGACATCTCCTTGGTACAAGTAAACTGTGGTTCATGTTTAGCCGTTTACGGGCTTGACGGAAGGGTAATCAGAGCAACTGAATAGCGATTAGGGATATTTTGATCCCGCAACTCTCGCAGACGTGAAAGATCAAAGGCTTTGATGGAAGTAAGCTGCAATTGAATAAATCACAATGGATCGCAGCTCGTAGGACATAACCCGATCACAGCCCGCAAATGTAAGGCAATTAAATAGCAAAGTAGCTTGCGACCACCACTTGCTGCCACGTTTCTCAAAAATGTAGCAATATAATGGTGCCTTAAGTTTCCATTTATAGCCCTAAATCACAAAATCATAGTCTCAAAGAAAAGAAGAAAATGATGGCCTATAAATGAAGGAAAGTATATAATCCTGTTATTACTTAACTAAAAAATCCTCCATATACCCTCATAGGGTATCTTTAGGCAAAATATATGTGTTTTATATAAATGTTTTAACCAGATGACTTAATTAATGTGTTCTTGTCAGTAACAGATTTGCAGCTTGCAGAACGACATGCTTTGTTCCAGTTTTCTCTCAATACAGGCTGATATGCTTCTCCAGTAGGACATTAAAGGGATAGTTACCTCTTCCTGGTGTGAAAGAGCACAAAATTCTATGTTGAAATAATCTATTGTTTTTTTCTAAATTACACTAATAGCAGCCTGAAAATGTAAGGTCTTAGGTCTGTTTACAAACAGACTCCTGACTGCCCATGATTAACAGCACATGCCGTTAGCAGGTAGAAAATGCTGCACACATAGATTTATGGCTTTTCCTTGGGTTCTGGAATACATTCAACTACTGGTTAACTCCCAAGTCACATATTTAGCAGTTTGAAGCAGCCATTTCACTGCACAGATGTATTTGAGAAGGGTTAAACCACTCTCTGTGTCTGCTCTGAGCATGGAGCTATTGCTGCCAGTTTGCCTGTGTGACTTGCCAGAGCTCAACTAAACAAACACTTCTTTTAGGATTTTTTATGTGAAATTTTATGTGAATTTAAAAAATGTAAAACATATTTCAATATGTTTTTATGAGTATGTTACAGTGGTTTGCTCCAAGTTGTGCTGAATGAATTGTCCCTTTAAGACTGAATGAGGTTTTTCATACAAAAATATTGTTGTAACTTTTAAAACAAAGATAGGCTACCTGCCATGTAAACTGCTGACATTTATGTAGTGTAATTGAAGGTATCAAGTGTAGTAAGGAACAATAGAGATTTTAAATTAGACCAAAGTAATTAGAAGTAATTTTTCCTCATTTAATTAAACTATTATTGTATGTAAAGTAAATACATGACCTTAAATTAAAAGAGCTAATATGTACATCTTACCATTTAGTGTGATTCTTAATTTTCTGTACAATAGGATCCATTTTATAAAATGTGTTGGCATACTTGGAGTTGAACAGAGGTTCCTGAGATGACCCCCCACATTACATTCTGGCTAACTCCCAAATAATCAAGTCATGTTCCCCCACTTCATAAAATCTCCATAATATACAATTCATACTCACAATCAGATCAGCTTCAGTACAACATCTTGCCCCTCTTACTCCTTAGATGAAGTCTCATTTGTCCCCTAATTCAGAGCTCATCAAATCACCAACATCAAATTTTCTTGAAGCTGTATTGATGCTGCCCAACACTGCATATAATTACATACAAAAGACAATACATTCAAGGCTAAAAGCAAAACAAAACAGGAACCATTCTATAAAAACTGTAAATCCCAATGTGAGTGGAAGCAAAAAGAAAAAAAATCCTGTTTTGAATATGTATAATGAAAGAAAAAAGTAGCAATATTCATATTGAAGCAGCTGTTATAAATACCACAAATGAAATTAGCCTAATTATTAACTATACAAGTCCTTTAACAAGTAAAAGAAAATTTGAAACAATAAAACTTGTTTGATCGCTACCAGAATAAAATGTGTTACACAATATTCTTGCGATTTTTTGTCATCTCCAAAGTTCAATCCTAATATAATAATTTTAATATATTTTATTTACGTATGATAAGACACTAAATATGTTACAGTGCGTAGATAGGTGATTGAAAAACCCTCCACTGTATGTCTAGTAAGGAAACAAGATCATTCTGAGCACACTTACAGGCCTCAAGGAGGCCAAGAGACTTTTTTCGCACATAACGTCTTCATAAACAGTATTTGCACTATAACTAAGTATTCTGGGGTGCAAATGAGGTTTAAAATGTACCACCTTTTTGCCCAGGTACACTTAATATGGAAATCTTGAGCCTCAATTTTGTGACACTACCCACAATCCATAGCTAGTGCCTAGTGCGAGTCTCACGCTAGTCTTAGTTCACAGAAGCCAGAACAAACTTCACAGTGATGAGCATTATGTAAGTGTAAAATGTCAGTCTATGAGTGGGTTTCTGGCACTGAGCCCTAATCCTTGACTGTTCTTACGCCAGCTTGATAGTAGAGTCCATTGTTCTAAATGGATTCCCACATTAAGTGGGTATGAGGCAAAAATGTGGTATGTTTAGAGCCTTATTTGTATGTCACTACCAAGAAACCTTAGCTGCAGTGGAAATACTGTTTACTGAGAAGTTCTGTGGGAAAAACAAGCCTCTTGGCCTGCTTGAGACACAAACATTCTCCCAGAATGATCTTTTATTTCCTTTATTTATGAAATACAACAATATCTGTGTCCTTATGTTGAATGTATAGGTGTCATTAACACTGCTGCAGCTATGTCTCCAACATGTTCCATCATAGTATCGTAACTTCATCAGGACAATTACCACCAGTGACTGTATTTTAAACAATTCCCTGGTTTCAAGCACAGTTTTAATATATAGTTTGTATAGTTTGAGTACAACTTAATCAGGTGTTTTAATGAAGGATGCCTTTATTATTGCACAGTAGTTACTTGTTTTCTTTGTTTTCTCCTTTTATATTTTCAATAAATTATATTTTTATTATGCTTCAAAAGAGCATAGTGCAATTATAGGACTTTGGTGTCCTTTAATGTAACTACTGCAAAATATATTACATAAGCCACCAGCATTATAGACAATACATTTATTTCATACAATAAATGTTGGATTTTTTCTAACATTTTATTTCTCAATTGTTGCATTAATTTCCTTACTACACTTCCAAAAGCATATCCTGCTGTGCTGAGAGAATCATTTCTCAATAGCAACTACATTAAGAAATGAGTTACCATTTATTTACACCTAATCTTTAGAATAACCTGCAATGCACTTTTCATTCTCCTCTTTTTATTTTACAGTATAATTAAGCCCTTTAAAGGCTGCAGAGATAATCGTATTCAATCAATGGTCAACAACGGCTCTTATTGTTTAAATGCATTAGAACAAGGAAATGAATTGTATAAAGAGTCTAGTAAAATATTTACATTTGTATATATATATATATATATATTTGTATATATATATATATATATATATATATATATATATAATGACTCACATTTTATTCACATTCAAGTTTCAAGTTTACCAAACATGATTACAGACAAATTTCAACTTCTTCATTCTCAGAATTCATTTTTTGCATGAATCACATATATAGTTGTCGTACTTGCGAGTTTGTCGTACATGTAAGTTACAGGCTTGCGCATGTGCAATAAGCGCCAAAGGCAATAATCACGAGGCCAAAAAGTTTTGTGTTTGGCCAGGTCTGCAATGAGCGTAGAAGATGCTCATTGCAGGGCTCGCGATGAGCCTTTTGGAGGTTGCCAAAAGACACCAATTGAATAGAAAATTAGCTTGCAACTCCATTTTACGGGCTCCATGCCTCCCCTCTTAAATTCTTAATTTTTTTTCAAACACTTTGAGCAATAGCGATTGAAGATTCAAGCCATGTGAGCTTGAAAAAAAATACGTGTTTAAGCGCCGCCAAGCCTGCAAATAAAGAAGAGGGCCAAAGAGACATGGGAGGGAGGGGGAGACAATGGGGAGGGAGTGGGTGGAAAGAGACACAAGGGAGGGAGAGGGGGCAAACAGACACAGGGGAGGGAGAGAGGGGGAAGAGACAAAGGGGAGGGAGGGGGAATGAGACACAGGGGAGGGAGAGGGGGAAAGAGACACAGGGGAGGGAGAGCAAAGTTACGGGCTTGCACATGCACACATCTCATGCCACGGCGTGCCAATGAGCAGCAAATTCGCTCATTGGGGGCCTGTGATGAGTAGCGAAGTAAAGCATAAGTGTAAAGTAGAGGGAGAGACTCACAATGAGCACCAAAGGCACTCATCGCAAGGCAAGTAAAGTAGAGGGTTGGAAAGGCTCACAATGAGCACTGAAGGCAACCATTGCAAGGCCTGTGATGAGCGCCAAAGGCACTCATTGCAAGGCCCATAAAGTAGAGGGGGGAAAGTTTTGCAGTAAGCATCAAAGGTGCTTATTGCGAGGCCCGTGATGAGCGATGAAGGTCCCCATCGTAAAGCCCTCGAGTTCAAGGGGGGCAAAGCCTCGCATTGTGTGGCACACAACAGCATTCAAATTTTTTTGCTTCATTTTTGACGGGCAAGTGGCTAGTAAAATATAAAAATAAACATTAACAAACTCAGCCTGATGTTTGCTAAATCTTTTGAGTTTGCAAGCAGTTGATATTGAGAGTTAACACTCCTGGAAATCCCAGCTACAATTTGCATAACATTCATAATTTTTTTTGGCAAATCACAGGCAACTATACATTTTAAGACAATGTAGCAATCTGTGATAGCAGTGTGTGCAATAAGGAATTATGGAATCTGTATAGCTCTGCAGAAGGAAACAGGCGGAGTCAGATACTGCTCTGTAAGATCTCTGCATTGTGTGCTGCTGGCCTGAAGTTTAGACAAGGGTTAAAATTCATACCCAAATGCATTGTTTCTATTTGTAGGTACACTGTGCCTATGTAAGCATCCCTTTGGTGTGGAAAATATGATTTATTTTTAAATAAAAAAAGTTTGTATGTGTATAGAATGACTTGTAATGTATGTTTTCGATAAAAGCAGCATATGTTAGATTAGAAAAACAGGGAAACTTAAATATGTCTTTAAAGTCTCCTGTAAGGACTCACACACCTAGGAGTCAGCCTTCCTGGAGATCCTATGAGAGCCATGTAATCAATCTCTTGGTTATTAGTAGTGCTTAGTGGATACATATTTATTTTTTATCATATGAACAGCTGTATTTACCAATATATATGAACACAGAAAAGTGTTTCACACTTTCTGTGAAAGCTCAGCAAAATATGTTGTATTTTAATTATACTACTTGTAAGAACTACACTTAAATATCAGAAAACATTTTTAGAAAATAAATAAAGAAATTCAGCCTCTAATTCGTTAACTTTTATATGCAATTATGCTTCAGTGCAAAATACAATTCTGGTTTCTGCTGATTATTTTCATGAGATGGGAGGAGACTTTGAATTCACAGGCAGTTTTTATGTTCAAAGAAATGTGGCAACCACATTTCTCAATACCTTCAATAGAACTAATGGGAGGCTCATTTGTTTAAAAGGAACGTTGCAGAAGTATCAGTTGAAAGAAGAAAATGTGATCACACATTGATTAATATTTGCATACAAAAGATACAAATATGAATATCTTTTTTCTGCTCATTATTAATTTTACAAGCAAAATGTGCTCTAGTAGCTCTTAACTCCATAAAATTCAATATTTTTCTGATTGCAGAGAAAGGCAAACAAGAAGGCATTTGAGACAATGCTAATTGTTTAATTTGAGTAAAAATAAATTAATTCCTGAGTACAGAGGCTGGCATTTTCATTATTCCATGGACCAATATCCTGTCTATTGCAGCTAATTGATTTTGCCTTGTGTGCCCTGTTAGAATCTATTAAATTAGCAGCCTTAATCTCCTTTTGTAGAGTACAACAGTCTGAAGTATATATCCAAACAATTCAGAAGATGCAGGAATTATGTAAACTCACAGTACCTCTACCCACAAAGCCATTGCATTGTATGTGCTAAATGAATAAAGACCAACCTGCCAATGTAATACTTTAATGACAGAATTTAGAAAAAATAAAATATTGATAAAATATAACTAAGTGGACTAAAGTAACAATTACACAACTTGTATACTGTACAGCAAAATGGAAGTTAGGGGATACCAATAATTATATTATAAATAGCATAATTAATTGTTGGCATTAGTAAAACCAAAGATCTAGTACATGCCTCTGAGAAGCAAACAAACATTATATCAGCCTAACATTAACCCTTTATCAATGATCCCCATGGCACCCGTTTTACCACCACTGGGTTCCACATTGAACCACCACCAGGGATCTATAAGGCCCTACAATAGTCTCTAAGCAAAATTAAAAAAAATAACACTACATAAAATAATACATGCACTGAAAAAAAAAATCATTATAAAAAATAATTTACAGAAAATAAATTCACCTCTCTATAAAAAATGTTACCTAATGGAGCTCCCACACCAATTAACTCATTTGCCACTCTTTTATGCTGTAAATATTATCATATTTATATATAATCACATTTCATCCTATCAGGATGGCAAAGATGATATAACTATGCAGATTTATGAAAAGGTAATTGTCTAGCCAATCAGAATTCACAGGGTGTTAACAATATGTAAGCATATTTTAACACCTTACAGGTGTTTATTTATGTTATTTATTTTGTGTAATAACTTTTTTTATTTAATTTAATTTATTTATTTATTTTCTGTAAATTATTTGTAATTTTGTGTAATGTTTTTTTTTTCTTTTCAGTTTAATAAAGACCTCTGTGGCATAGGAGTTAATTTTAACTGCCACAGGGGTCCATTAGGGCCATCGGTGGTCGGGGGGTATAATTTTATCTGTCTCCGAGGTAGTTTAATGTTATAGATAGATGGAGAAAGCACATGAAAAGGGGGAATCCACAGTCTTCCCCTACTCATAGCAGGTATTGGCAGAAAGCCCAGGCATCCTAGGTGTAATAAGGGAAGCATTTGATAGACAGAGGGATCATAAATCCCCTGCATTGATTTGTATTATTATTTAAGAATCTCCAGGTAATGGAAAGGGGATTATATAGATAGATAGGGCAAAGGCTAATATATAAGATATTGTTAGGGCTAGTGTAGTATGTTAATTAGTGGATACCATTCTTCAGCATTGATATGGAGACTACTGAGATTTAGACTCCGAGTCTCCTTCAAACATGCATTATGCACACATTTGAGGCACTGCTTTAGGAAACTAGCAATGTAAATGCTCCCTAGCATGAAAAAAATCCTGCTACAGTTTCAAGAGGGCCATTCCTTGCAACTAAAAGCTGCCATGTATTGGAGCTTTTTGTCTGTGAAAAGACATTTCAAGTGTGGCTCCTCAAGTGAAAAGTAAAACTTAAAATTACATTTATTGTAAATTAATTTCTCATCGATAATTTCTTTTTTATTTTACTTTTTTAACCATTTGAATTTTTTTGGTAATAGGAATGTATCTAAAATGATTCTCTTCCCATTATGGCACACTGACACTGTGCTTTCTTTGTATGTAAAGAAGGACACTCTGATCTAGTCATTCATTTTGTGACAAGTGTATTAAATAGCATCAAACATATAACCACATGCTGGATAGGCTAGAGAGATCCCAAAACAAAACTAAATAAATAATGAGTGGATTAAATGAGTGGTCTTCCCATTTCCGTTTGGTGATAGCTTTTAATAAATAGCACTGTCATTTGTGACAGTCCCCAGGCACATCAGAGGCATATATTTCCCAACATACTAATAATTACAATTAAATTTCACTGTATTGTAATGATAAGGTATCACAGTAATCTACAATTACACTGTACATTTTAAATAGAGGCTTTGTTAAATATTTAATACATAATACATTCTTGACACATGATTTTTGCACAAGATAATGTTTCAATATATCAAAAAAGGCTATTCATTACAAATTCTGTGTACCATATTGAATTGTAGATTTTCGTGTATATCCTATTTTGTTTAAAAATATATATTCTAGATATAAATAGAGAAAAACAAATGATGTGTCTGTTATGTGCGAAATTACACAAACATTGAGGTGTTTTCCAAATCACAGCATTTTCCAGATAACACTAGGTAGGATTGCTTACTGGAACACTAACATTTTACTAAATTGTACACATCCATCTTTATTTCCTCCTCCTCTTCTTTTTTTCCTGCCCACACAGAGTATTTGTCACACTATTTTTAATATTATCACTTGCTATATTTATGTGAATGGGATTCCATACTGCTAGTCATTCTTGTGTACTGACCAGATGAACAAAATATGTAAGTGCTATACACTATTACTGTTCCATTTGAGATATTCCAACCTTGGAGAAATCCTTATCTGGTGTGATATGAATCATATGTAAATATTATGCATTTTGAACATCACATTTAGTTAGATTTGTTAGTTTTTTTAGTAGCCTTATGGCTTTATGAGGTCTTGTTACTTTGTTCTCCATGTTTCTACTAAATGAATACTTTTGCAGTAAACTTTTGAACATGATCACTGAGTCTGCCTCTTTATTTTGTAATGGGTGATTACGTGCACATACACTAGATATTCACTGTTGTTGTGAACCTGGGCCCAACCTTAGTAAACCTGAATACTTAAGCATGAACATTGTAGTTTAGAAGCATCACATTGTATGTTAATTTGATACATATTACATGGTATGCAATTGCAAGTGATACACATTGAATGTGGAGGCAGGATTACTGCTGGGGGAATTGTAAATGATTTTTTACATGCAGGTGGGTAGATATTAACATCTGCAGCTCTGTATTAAGAAGGTGCAACATAGCATTAGTTGAGTATCAGTTTTTTAATCAAGCAGATATTTGTAATTGACATTCTTATTTATTGTATTGCTCTTTAGAATTTCTTGTTAAAGAGGGTTCTGTTAAACACTAGCAATGCTTCTTTTGTGCTTTAAGATGTGTAGGCCTACATTTATTTTATTTTGTTAGGATCCTGTAAAATGCTTCTTTAGGCAAGGTTTAGGCTCATTATGGGCTCCTGCTGAACTCTCCAGGAACATGAAGCATTAGTCTATAGCTCTTTAGCTAAAACCACATGTCAAGCAGGGAACAATTGACAAATATTGATTTCACATAAGAGTTTACATGTAAGGCTTTGTTGCAGGCAGCATGTAATAGCTACATTGGTTCTTACTTGAGATATTTCCTCGTATCAGCAGACAGGAAATGGGAGTTTGCACTGAAGCATGACATCACAAATGCAGTAAGGTGATGTCGTGTAACACTTCTACAAGTGCTTCTCAACATGTAAGAGCCTAAGACATTATAAGGTCACATAGGATGCTGGCAAAGTGCTGCTTCTGTGCATTTTCCATTGCTGCTTGCTGGTACATAGTGTACCACAAGCTTAAGCCCATCTAGTTTGCATATCTGTCTCTTTCGTTTGATGTGGGTGCAAGGTAGGACAGCACACAGAGACATTAGTAGATAATGGGAGGACCCTCAGCTCTAAACCTTACTATAAACCTTATGTTTTCTGATGATTAGCATATTGCCTATACAGTGCATCTACACCCAGAAAATTAGCCAAAATCATGCAGTGCTTATTGTGTGTTTATTTTTGTTCTTTTTAAGTGTTATGAACAGGTGTTTGAAGGCAATTGCAGGCTTGTTAAATTATTGTTATTGAATATCAATTTTGCGTCTTTAGCACTGGTAACATTTGCAAGTTTCAAACATCAAAGGAGGAGATTGAAATGTGTAGAGCTAAAAGTAATTGAATATCAGTAAAACTTATGGGCTCCTTTATGGGCTCATGTAATTGGGATTTGGTCAATTAAATAGGGGCCACACTCTGTTACTCGCAAGCCTGTAGGCACCTATTTAAAGTAACAACACCTGAGCAACTGTGCTCAGTTGTTTTGCTTTGTGCTACGACTTGGCATTAGCTAATTTCAATTGCAACCCTTAGCTCTGTTTCCTGGACTTCCCTGATATCTGGTGCCTAACTCTTCCATTTTTACTGGACTATTCTACTCTGCCACCTGATCCTTGGCTTTGACACTTGGACTCCTCTGACCTCTGTCACCCTGACACTGTCTTTCTACTGGACCTTTCGAGTCATTTAAGTGACTACTTGTTCTATCTGTTGCCTCTGGCCCTTCTGTTACTTGGTACAGTAGTCCTTATCCTGCCACTGAGCTCCACCCTTGTGCCCCCAGTTAACACTCTGTCACTCATAGGGACTGAATCACAAATTAAATGAAAATATACGCATATAGAAATAAAACATTTTAGTATTATATTTTCATATGTCTAATAAATGGTTAGTTTAAGATGTTTCTTTCTATATTTCTTTGAAGATCTACTCAGTTTTAGACCATCCACATCCCAAGTTTTACATTTGGGCATTAAATTCAGTTAGTATCATATTTCTTCAGTCTTAGATTGTATTTATTTATTTTCATTATAATTTGTTTTATTTTAAAATGACTCCTCTCTTTTAATAGAGCTCTTTCCGGAATATGTATTATATTATTCTGTTGTTATTTCCCACGGTCATTTTGTTATGCCATATATTGATATGATAAACTGTAACACTGTATTCATTTGTATTTTGTGTAGTTTGCTCTTTATGTTTATTCATCCAGCACATTCTATAAGTTTATGTTTCAAGGCAGAAAACTATTCACCTTGATGTATACAGATAGGGCTACCTTTCTCACATTTATTTTTCCTCATAACTTATCTACCTCTCTGTGAGTTTTGTTTTCTTTCTGTATCATTTGTTTTATGCCTTTATATCTACTGGAGGGATTTGTGGATGAATGTACGCTCCACATCTTATATAGCAATGCATTCACATACTGCACATGTTGGTCATCACTTTATCTTTTCACTTATGAGAATATCTCAGTACAAATGAATAATGTGTTAACCATAAATTTATTTTTATCAGTGTTAAAAAATATATATCCATTATTTATTGTATTAGATACAAACTGATTTAGAGAAGGGGTGAGGGGAAGGAGTTGTTTAAACTATGCAGCAAAACTTTACAGACTACTGAGCTGATAGCTCATTTCCCTCCACAGAACTGCTTCATGAGTAATGTAGCTGCATCAGGTCTGTGGTGAAACAGACCTGGTGCATGGTGCCCAGTTTATAGTGGTGTTTGTAGGACTTGTGATTCGAATAGGTGGGCCGCTTTTGCGAGGCTATGTATTAAATTGGAATAGGAACCTTAGTTTTTTGGAGTAGTTAAAAGGATGTGTATATCATTAAACCAGATTACACCTTCTACTAAAATCTCTTGACAAACTTCCTTGCTAGATTTCAAATTAAAATAAATCTTCTCTATGTAGACCTCATAAGTCTAATCTGATTGGCCTTGATTAGCTGTCAGAGATTGGCTACATGATGTATATGAAAAGCATTTATTATTTTTAAGAATCAGCGCGTGACATTATTGAAAGATATATTTGTATTGTAATAATATCCTACATGTACATTGTCAAATTTAACCATTCTGTTGTTCTGCTTAAATTTTCAGAATGAGTAGTAGTATAGTAGAGCTATAGGGTAAGCAATAATGTTGCATATTTTTTCTTTGGGCACTTCACACAAAGATCAAACTTTTGCTTCTCCAATCCTATAATTAGCATCTTACAGTTCAAAACTGGAAACCACAATACCTGGGAATCTATTGAAATAGCCATTGTGACAAACAGAGCATTGGAAAACAGTCTGGAGAGGGTTTATGGATCTTATGTGTTTCCAAATATGGTGACCATACATAAAATGGCAAAGAAAAAATTAAATGGGGAAAGGCTCTTCTCTTTTTCTTTAACTCAAGCCAGATAATCCTTAGCACTTGATACAAAACTATGTTGTTTTTATATTGAGACATTTAAACTTATATAGCCAAATCACTTATTTGGCCACATACAGTAATTAAAACAAAGATATCCTGTCTCTGCTTTGTCCCCCATAACACACAGCTATTATGTTTTCCTATTATAATGCAGACTTTCATTTTGTTATGATTCATTAGTCGTGTATCAAAATTTAAAATGACAGAGCTGGGAATTCTAACAGGATATTTTACACAAGCTGTCAAGAAGCCGGTACACTCTTTGTTTTTTTCCGCCGCTGTTATTAGAAGTAAAGGATATAAAACTTCACAGTTGTAGTCTCTGGTCGCTCGTTGTGCTCTTTTCCATTCACCAGGTTATATTTTACAGGCTTATTAAAATGTGCTTCTCTATTATTGCAGTTTCTCAGATGATTTGTTTTTAACTTGGATCTATTTTTTTTCTGCCTCCATCCAGCTTGTGCCCGCTTTTCTGTTCAATAATGTATCAAACTGTTAGACCACAGAAATTAATTCTACAAAGTTCACCATGAACCCTTTTAATCCCATTTTTCAAAAACTCCTCTTACATTTTTTACCCCTTTTAACAATTTTAACACAGAAAAGGAAAATGTGAAATTGTTGTTTTGTTATTACAGGCGAGGGCTGACAAGATTTTTACTGAACCTGTTTTATGACTGTTAGAAATAAATGTGAGAATATAAAAAAATAAAAAGTTCTTTTAGAAGCTTACTTAGGCCTAGCTTGAATGAGATATGCCCAATTTAAATGTGTGAAAATCACATGTGAAAATATTTGCTCTACCAAATGCTACCTGTTAAAAAATAGCCTGTCTATGCATTGGGAGTGTTTCCACCCTAAATCTCCACATTATAAGCCCAAGTCTTAGCTAGTGATCGTAAAACCCTTACTGTTACAAATGTTGAACCCTTTTATACCACAATCACAATAGGGAAGGTTATAATATAAGTTAGAGTACATCATAGAGTTAATGACCACCTTCATTTAGCCCACCCCCAATGGCATAGATATAATAATATTCTGAGGTCTCTCAGGGATCCTATTAACAACCAGGAGCCCCCTTCTAGAGGGAATGAGAGCTAAAAAATACAAAATTTAAATAAAAAGAACAATAAATACAATTAAGATAAGAGGAGCTCCCCGTGATAAATTACACATTTGGGAATTGTCTCCACCTCATATATGGACTTTCTTTGTTTCTGATTTGCTGAAATAACTATCAATCACATTTCAGCTATTCAGGTTGAACGGTTACTACAACCCTCTATTCTAAATATTTTATTAATAACCAATCAGATTACAGTACACTTGGTCAGCCTCCTATCTCTAGTTGGCTTAGCAATCAGAGAAGGACAAAGAAGGATTATACATGATAATGGAGCTGTTTCATCTGACCAGTGAAATTAATACAATACTGTTGAGACAGCCTTTAGGAGAGTCAGTAGAATTCTCTGTGGCATATGCCTGAGGGTATGTTGCCTAATTTGTGTGGTTTAGGGAAAAGTGATGGAAAGTGTAGTAGCAAACAATTCACTGTCTGCACTGTAGAAGCCATTTTGTAGTTATACAATTTAACATTTTTCTTTGTTTTATCCTGAACACTTACTAAAATGATCTGCTAAAAAAAGAGTTATCACCAGTACTAACTGGAACTACTACAAGTGGATTTACCTTACAAGTAAAGGCTGATAAACTGCAGAGTGCACTAATTGTGCCCAAGTGAGAGGGGTGTGGCTTGACTGTTAAACTTGTATAAAAGGTTTGTGAGCTGGTTTGGGGTCTGTTTACAAGTGGATTTACCTTAAAAAGTAAAGGCTGATAAACTGCAGAGTGCACTAATTGTGCCCAGGTGAGAGGGGTGTGGCTTGACTGCTAAACTTGTATAAAAGGTTTGTGAGCTGGTTTTGGGGTCTGTTTACAAGTGGATTTACCTTAAAAAGTAAAGGCTGATAAACTGCAGAGTGCACTAATTGTGCCCAGGTGAGAGGTGTGTGGCTTGACTGTTAAACTTGAATAAAAGATTTGTGAGCTGGTTTGGGGCCTGTTTACAAGTGGATTTACCTTACAAGTAAAGGCTGATAAATTGCAGAGTGCACTAATTGTGCCCAGGCGAGAAGGCAGAAGTTAATATAAACTGGAGAAGGGGAACTTGTGAGCTTGCGAACATTTTCAGTATCAAGTGCAATTCTAGTAAAAGCCTAGGAGTTTAAATAAAAGGAGGGCCTTCAAAGAAAAGGGAGGGCAGATTTATAGTGCAAAGGAGGAAAACTTTATATAAATATATTATTTTATATTCTTTATTTTTCCCACTGAAATTTCGTAGACAATAATAATAATTATGAGTCAGTCTAGTGGCAACCTTATTCAGTGTACATCCTGTCATATGTATGCAATACTGGAACAGATGATCCAGGGTCCATACCTCTGTGAGAGGTGTGAGCATGTTGCCTCTCTGGAAGCTCAAATTGGAGATCTGGAGAGGAGAATTGCAGCACTTAGTGATATTGCTCCACTGGAAAGGCGGTTGGTTCTCAGGAAAGGGTGGAGCTGGGGCTAGTGAGGATGTCCAGGGAGGCAGCTGGGTTACAGTTACAAGGGGAAGCAGAGGGAACAGGAGGAGGCAGGCCAGTTCTGAGTTGGCAAACAACAACAGATTTGCCAGATTGAGTGAAACTGTTGACGATGTCCATTCAGGAATAGCAATGCCAGATAGAGCTGTTCCCTCTAACAGCCGGGCGAACAGCTCTACTGGAGGAGAGGTAGGGCAGAATAGGCAGAACAACAGACAGGTTTTGGTTGTAGGGGACTCTATTATTAGGAAGGTAGACAGGGTGATTTGTCACCCAGATCCCAGCAATCGAACAGTTTGCTGTCTCCCGGTTGCTCGGGTTCGTCATGTTGTGGATCGGGTAGACAAATTATTAAGAAAGGGACTGGAAATGAACCGGCGGTCTTGGTACATATTGGTACCAATGACAAAGTTAGTGGAAGATGGAGTGTCCTAAAGAATGATTTCAGAGAACTAGGTAATAAGCTGAAGGCAAGGACCTCCAAGGTAGTAATTTCTGAGATACTACCAGTGCCACGTGCTAGCCCAGGGAGGCAGAAGGAGATTAGGGAGGGTAATGTGTGGCTAAAGATGTGGTGCACTAAGGAGGGGTTTGGCTTTTTAGAGCACTGGGCTGACTTCTCACTTCGGTACAATCTCTACAGTAGGGATGGATTGCACCTTAATGATGAGGGAGCTTTTGTACTAGGGGATAGGATGGTAGAACGGCTGGAGGAGTTTTTAAACTAGTAGGTGGGGGGGGGGACTAGATATAAGTAATCGGGTAGAAAGTGTAGAGGGTATAAGGGATGAATTAACAACTCATAGGGGAGGAGATGGGGGGAGGGATAGTATAGTCAATAGGGAGGTAGTACTAAGTAATTCAAGGTCAGTGGCAGGCACTTCAGAACTACAGACTCATAACATAAGGTGCATGCTTGCTAATGCCAGAAGCTTTCAAGGAAAAATGGGAGAGTTAGAATTATTAGCAATTAATGAAAAATGGGATTTAATAGGCATTACAGAAATGTGGTGGGATGAATCTCATGACTGGACTGTTAATCTGGATGGTTATAACCTATTTAGGAAATATAGAGGCAATGGTAAACGAGAAGGAGGGATTTGTCTGTATGTTAAGCCTGAATTTAAGGCTATAGTCAGAGAAGATATTTATGGTGGACCTAGTGATAAAGTTGAATGTTTGTGGGTAGAGTTAAATAGCGGAGCAGCAAATTCCAAAAGAATATTAGTAGGAGTATGCTATAAACCCCCAAATATAGTTGAAAGTGAGGAAATACAATTATTGTTACAGATTGGAAATGCAGCTAAGCACGGGCAAGTTCTAATAATGGGAGATTTTAATTACCCTGAAATAAACTGGATAAATGAGACCAGCAGTTCAGCTAAGGGGAGCAGGTTCTTGAGTACACTCAGGGATCATTATCTGGCCCAGGTTATACAGGAGCCTACTAGAAATGAAGCTATCTTAGATTTACTCATTACAATTAAAATTGATATTGTATCAAATGTTGAAATAGGGCAACCTTTGGGAAACAGTGATCACAACACAGTTTCATTTGAGATTGAATTAAAAAACAACATTTTAGGGGCCAACAAAAACTCTTAATTTTAAAAGGGCAGATTTTAACGGTCTAAGGGCAGCAATACAAAGTATAGAATGGGACAGAGAACTGATAGGTGAAAACACTGAACATAAATGGACAACATTTAAATCCTTACTAAATATACATACACATCGGCATATACCGTGTGGGTATATAAATGTAAAAGGAGTAAATCACAACTCATGTGGCTTAACAATGATTTAAAGATCAAGATACGGAGTAAAAAACAGGCATTTAAATTATACAAACAAGAGGGGACAGAGACTGCTTTACGGGAATACAAGGAAATCAACAAGGCTTGCAAAAGCGCGATTAGACTGGCTAAAATAGAAAATGAAAAATTAATTGCAAAAGAGAGTAAGACTAACCCTAAAATATTTTTTAAGTATATTAATGGGAAGAAGGCGAGAAAGGAAGCTATAGGAACATTAGAATGTGAAACAGGCTGTCTGAAAATTAATGACAAGGAAAAGGCAGATGAGCTAAATAGGTTCTTTTCTTCTGTATACACAAGGGAGGTACCAGTGGTTGGGACAAGGCAACATAATGGGGCTGCACTACCTTTGCCAAATAATTGGTTAACACAGGAAGTAATCCAAAAGAGGTTGGAAAAAATAAATGTTAATAAAGCCCTGGGTCCTGATGGAATACATCCAAGGGTACTAAGGGAACTCGGTTTTGTAACAGCCAAACCATTATATTTATTTTTTCAAGATTCACTCAACACAGGGTCTCTACCAGATGACTGGAGAAAAGCTGATGTGATACCTATATTTAAAAAGGGAGCAAGAGCAAATCCGGGGAATTATAGACCAGTGAGCCTCAATTCTGTAGTGGGGAAGCTTTTAGAAGGGTTAATAAGGGATAATATACAAGAATATGTCTATCTGAACAGGATTATAAGTAGGAGTCAACATGGGTTTATGAGGGATAGGTCATGTCAAACAAATCTAATTAGTTTCTATGAGGAGGTTAGTAGGAACCTGGATCAAGGCAACTCAGTGGATGTAGTCTTTTTGGATTTTGCAAAAGGCTTTTGATACAGTGCCACCTGGGAGACTATTGGGCAAACTAAGGGATACAGGAATTACAGTAAATATCTGCTCATGGATTGAGAGCTGGCTAAAAGACAGGAAACAAAGAATTGTTGTAAATGGAACATACTCCGATTGGGCTAATGTGGTAAGTGGAGTTCCTCAGGGTTCAGTATTAGGTCCTCTCCTTTTTAACATATTTATTAATGACTTAGAGGTAGGATTGGAGTTTGGGGTCTCCATTTTCGCTGATGACACAAAGTTGTGCAAGGTAATTAAATCAGAAAATGATGTGCTTTCCCTCCAAGGGTATTTACATAAAATTGAGGAATGGGCATCTAAATGGCAGATGAGATTTAATACGAATAAATGTAAAGTTATGCATCTGGGAAGGAAAAATAGCCATGTAATTTATAATCTTAATGGAGCAAATCTAGGTGTATCAGATATTGAAAGAGATTTGGGAGTGCTTGTGGACAACCACCTAGGTAACAGTGCTCAAAGCCAAGCAGCAGCTGCAAAGGCAAATAAAATATTAGCATGTATTAAGAAGGGTATAGAAGCCAGTGAAGCAAATATAATTCTGCCACTATACAAATCTCTAGTACGCCCTCATTTGGAATATGGAGTTCAATTTTGGGCACCACTTCATAAAAAGGACATTTTAGAGCTGGAAAAGGTACAGAGAAGGGCAACAAAAATAATAAGAGGGCCTAAGTTATGAAGAAAGACTAACCAAATTAAACTTATTTTCTCTAGAAAAAAGGCGTCTAAGAGGAGATATGATTACCTTATATAAATACATCCAGGGTCAGTATAAAGATTTGTTGGGGGAGCTTTTTGTGCCAAGAGGTTTTCAACTGACAAGAGGACATCCCTTGAGGTTAGAAGTAAAAAGATTTCACCTCAAAGAAAGAAAAGGGTTCTTCACAGTAAGGGTGGTTAATCTGTGGAATTCTCTACCAGAGGAGGTGGTGACAGCGGATTCGATAGATAACTTTAAAAGGGGACTAGATTTATTTATAGATTGATTAGAGAGACAGTAATGATCCAAATTTTTTTATATTTCCCCTTGAGACAATTGGCTAATTCTCACTTGTTTTTTGTTTTTTTTTTCTATTTGCCTTCCTCTGGACTAATTAATAATAATAATAAAAAAAAAAAAACATTAAATAATTGATTAATAATTAATTAACAACTAATGAATTAATAGTTAATCCGCATATTGCAGATCAGAGGAGATCTTAAAGGGTTGAACTTGATGGACTGAAAGTCTTTTTTCAACCTTAAATACTATGTAACTATGTAACTATGTAATTGGTAGCTGATGCTCTATTCACTATTTTGTCTGTGCAGATGACTCATGCTGAGTCTAAATATTAAATAGCAATAAATTAATTCCTGAACCACACACAGGGCCTCATTCAAATGATGGTCGCAAAATGGCCATATCTCTGTCATCCCTTACTGGGTGCTACGGCCCCTTGGCTACGTTGCTATTCAAAGGAAAGGGGCCGCAAGCCACCCCTTCCTACGGCCAATCGTATCCCTTCCTACGGCCTACTGCAATTGGCCGTTAGCTTTGGCAGGCTTGTACCTGATCGCTGGTGGTAGCCCGCAGATCACGCTACAAGAATGCCAAATTAAAAAGTCCAAAATAAATAAAAGGAAGCACTGTACAGCACTATAAATGATGGGGGGGGGGGGACATTGGGGGACATGAGGATGACATGTAGTACATTGGCTAGCTGGGACATCGCCGCTAGCAAATACTGTCATTTGTAGCCACAGTCCACGGGGCTTGAAGATCGAGTTGCTGCCTTCAAGGTCATCCAGGCTTGAATGACCCCCAAATCAGTAACCAGTTCTCCAAGCCCAGAGGACTTGTTGCCACAAATGAAAGTATTGGCTAGCGGTGATGTGCCAGCTAGCCAATGAACTACATGTCATCCTCGTGTCCCCCCTAATGTCCCCTATCAATACCAACACTTTACAGTGCTGCATTGAATATATATTTTACCCAAGCCCGTATGAGTCCCGCTGCAGCTCCTTAAAGGGACCTCGGCACACTAATGGTTACCCCAAGCCATGGGGGAACTGTAAGTACCCTCACGGCAACTAACTTTAACCCCCCCATGCTGCAAGGTGCCAATTGGGATCCCCACATTAACCCTTGCAGTGGTGGTCCTCATCGGGGGCCCCGCAGCATTAACAATTCAAATTTCCCACCCAGCGTGGGCCCTGAAATTATCTTAAAGGTCCTTAAAGGACCCGTGATCAATAAAAATATTAACCCCTGTCACAGGGGTACTATAAGTACACCCCAGCACCTAAAATGAACCCCATCACTCATGGTGGGCAATATTGACCCCCATGAAACTATTAACCCCTACGTTAACCCTATAAGTGCCATAAGGGTCCTCCAGGACCTTCATGACAAAGTCTAGCACTACACTACACTATAAACCCTAACTATACCCCATTAACCCCTTAACCCTAACTATACCCCATTAACCAAACCCTCTTTTACCCCAACTGGGTCTATCTAACCCTAACTGGGCCTATTATTATTATTATTATTATAGTTTATTTATAATGCGTCAACATATTCCGTAGTACTGTACATAAATTAAGTTCAGACAAAGATAAATACAGATTAACATTTAGCAAAGGAAGGAGGGCCCTGTCTCTAAGCTAGGAATCCAATATCCATGGTGAATTCCCAAAGTACTTACGACAGAAACTCGCAGACTTACAATCTAAGGTATAGTGAGTGGTAAAAGAGGGAGAGAAAGGTGAAAAGTGTGTTAGGGTGGAAGGTGATATGCTTCTTTAAAGAGATGCATTTTAAGTGAGGTTTTAAATGTTTTGAGGCAAGAGGATAATCTGGTGGAGTGATGCAAGGAGTTCCAGAGACTAGGGGCAGCACAAAAAAAGTCCTGGAGGCGGGAGTAAGAGGAGGTGACAAGAAGGTCATTAGCAGAATGAACAGGGCGGATGGGGGAGTATTTGAAGATGAGAGCAGAGATGTAAGGAGGAGCATTATTATTGAGGGCTTTGTAAGTTAGGGTCTTGATTTTAAATTTTCTTCTTGAGTCTAAGGGAAGCCTGTGGAGTGACTGACAGAGAGGTGATGCCGACACTGAACATTGTGTATGGAAGATGAGTCTAGCAGAGGCATTCATAATGGATTGAAGTGGAGATAGTCGGGTGGTGAGTAGGCCAAGAAGAAGCGAGTTGCAGTAGTCTAGTGGAGAGATGATGAGAAAGTGTATAAGGATTTTAGTTGTGTCTTGTTTAACATAGTGACGAATTCTGGAGATTTTATTTAGATGGTGAAGACAAGATTTAGTTAGTGATTGTATGTGATGGACCAGTAGAACTATTTAACCTTATCTGGACCTAATAACCTGTAATGATATAGAAATCACAAAGTTGTGGAGACCAGTAGCCAAGGTCAGCAATAATCCAGTTCCGCAAACATGTAGGTGAAAACAGGAACAAGGTTTATTGAAGTGATCAGGAACCACACAATAATTTGGCAAGTATCAATAGACAGCAAGTGCCTTATATAGGCCAAGGACCAGACACCTGACCAGACACAGCTGAAGAGACTTAGGTACTGATACTATTGCTAGCAGAGTCAAGCTTATAAGGTCTCAATGGAAATCACAACAGGCAGGCTGGCGCAGTGGTAGGGAAGAGGTATAGCAGCCTGGGGACCAGGGTTCAAAACCCAGCAGAGTCAATTCCTCACATTACCCCCGCCTCTATAGGTGCAGCCTCTGGATGCCCTATTACCTGGTTTAGCAGGGTACTGCCCATGAAAAGACCGAAGGAGATCAGGAGCGTGAATATTGTCCACTGGTTCCCACGAACTCTCCTCCTCACCATAGCCTTTCCAGCGAACCAGATACTGAAGCTTGCCACGGAAGATCCTGGAGTCAAGAATTTTGTCCACTTCGTACTCATCCTCACCATCCACGAGGACTGGAGGTGGGGCAGGCAGGGCTCGGCCAGGGAAAGAGTTTTCATGAAAAGGTTTAAGCAGTGCAATGTGAAACACTGGATGTATTTTCATGGAATTCGGGAGTTGTAAACGGAAAGTGACAGCATTGATCTGAGCAATGATCTCAAAAGGTCCCATGAACCTTTGACCAAATTTATGAGAAGGAATCCGAAGCTTGAGATTCCTTGTTGACAGCCACACCTTGTCACCAACGTGATAGACTGGGGCCTCCTTTCTATTCCTATCAGCAGCTCTATTGTAACATTCCTGAGCCTCCAAAAGAGTCTCTTTCAATAGTGCTTGGGAATCACGTAAGGCCGTTAGCCGGTCAGTGACAGCAGGAATGGAAGTAGTAATTGGGAGACTGACTAGAAAGGTCGGATGGTAACCATAGTTGGCAAAAAATGGGCTCAAAGAAGTGGAGCAGTGTTGGGCATTGTTAGAGGCAAACTCCGCTGTGGGTAGAAAATCCAGCCAGTCGTCCTGCAGGTAACTAAGATAGCACAGCAAATATTGCTCCAAAGTCTGGTTGGTTCGCTCAGTCTGTCCATTACTTTGCGGATGAAAAGCTGACGACAGATTTACATTAATACCTAGATAAGAACAAAAATGTCTCCAAAAACGAGACGTAAACTGCACTCCCCTGTCCGAAACTACTTCATCAGGCACTCCATGCAAGCGAAATATTTCCTGAATAACCAGGTCAGCCGTCTGTTTAGCTGAAGGGAGACCACGAGCTGGTATGAAATGACCCATCTTAGTTAACCTGTCCACAACAACAAGAATGGTAGTGTGTTCCTTAGAGGGAGGTAGTTCCACAATAAAGTCCATGGATATAGATCCCCAGGGACGATGAGGAATCGGAAGAGGCTGAAGCAAGCCAACAGGGGATGAGCGAGGAGTCTTATGTCTGGCACAAACATCACAAGAGGACACATACTTCTTAACATCCTCATGATACTTCGGCCACCAAAAGGATCGGGCAAGTAGCTCTTGTGTCTTTCGGATTCCTGGTCCAGTCGCACTGACTCGGGAGCAAACAGACGTTGTTGAAAAATCCAAAACCCATTAAGCATCGTCATATGGAGGTCACGAGGAGGATCACGAAGAACTGGGTCTTCAGCGTAGCCCTTTTTAATGCGAGACATCAGATCAGAAGGAAATGTAACTCCTATAAATATATCCTCTGGCAAGATGGTGGTCTTGGTTACGGTAGTATGGAGGGGGTCAGCTATTCTAGACAAGGCATCCGCCTTACCATTCTTGGAGCCAGGACGGTATGTAACCAAAAAATGAAACCTTGAGAAGAATAGGGACCAGCGTGCTTGTCTGGCTGACAGTCTCTTAGCTGATCGAATACATTCCAGATTTTTGTGATCTGTGAGGACAGTAATTGGATGGGTAGCTCCCTCCAAGAGATGTCTCCATTCGGTGAAGGCAGCTTTTATAGCCAATAGTTCTTTATTCCCTATGTCATAGTTTCTTTCTGCTGGCACCATCTGGCGGGAATAGAAGGCACACGGATGTAACAGCATCTTAGGTCCAGTCCTTTGAGACAGTATAGCACCAACAGCTGAATCAGAAGCATCAACTTCCACAATAAATGGTAATTCCGGCTGAGGATGTACCAGGACAGGGGCAGAGGTAAACAGAGTCTTCAATCGGGAAAATGCAGTATCCGCCTTATCGGACCACTGAAAAGGAGTCCCCTTACGTGTGAGTTCAGTGATCGGTGTAATAACGGCAGAGAAATTCTTAATGAAATACCTGTAAAAATTGGCAAACCCCACAAATCTCTGAACATCTTTTTCATTCTTGGGGATGGGCCAGTCCAGCACAGCTTTAATTTTACTTGCGTCCATACTTAAACCTTTGGGAGTTATTACATACCCCAGGAATTGAATGTCTGTTTGTACAAACTCACATTTTTCTAGTTTAATTTATAGGCGGTGGGTACGAAGGCGCTCTAGAACTATACGGACCTGTTTTCTGTGGTTTTCAAGATTATCAGAGAATATTAGGCTATCATCCAAATATGCCACAACAAACTGATCCAGGAGATCTCGTAGTACATCATTGATAAGATGCTGGAAAGTTGCAGGGGCATTACACAGCCCAAAAGGCATTACTAGATATTCGTAATGCCCGTACCTGGTTCTGAAAGCTGTTTTCCATTCATCATTGGGTCTTATGCGAACCAGATTATATGCCCCCCGAAGATCAAGCTTCGTAAATATTTTAGCTGAGCGAAGTCTCTCCAAAAGTTCAGGAATCAGAGGCAACGGGTAGCGGTTTTTAACAGTGATGTTATTAATGTCCCTGTAATCAACGCATGGCCGTAGGCTGCCATCTTTCTTTTCTACGAAGAAAATAGGAGCTCCTGCTGGAGAAGTAGATGGTCGAATAAAGCCTTTGCAAGATTTTCTTGTAGGTATTCACGAAGAGCTTTCAATTCAGGCTCAGAAAGGGAATATATACGGCCAAATGGGATAGCAGCCCCAGGCAACAGCTCTATTGGGCAATCATAAGGCCTGCAGACATCTGCAAAATCCCGATATTGTAGAGGAAGCTTAGTCAAGTTTGTAGCAACCATTTCATTAATTGTTGTGGCAACAGGTGTTACCTTAGAGGGTTGACAATTCATTAAGCAGTGTTCTGAAGGAAAGGACAAACTTCTGATCTTCCAATCAATCTGTGGGTTATGCAGAGCAAGCCAAGGTACCCCCAAAATCACTGGAAACTGTGTTGAGGAAATTAGGTGGAAAGAGATAGCCTCATGGTGATTCACTTCCACAGTCAACTTTAAGGGCACAGTCTCATGTGTAACCGGTCCTGACGTAAGTGGAGAACCATCAACTGTCTCCATTAACACAGGTGAAGAATTAGGGATAGACTGAATTCTATTTCCTGCTGCAAATTTAATGTCCATAAAGTTTCCGCCTGCTCCAGAATCTATGATAGCAGTAGTTGAAATTTTACGATCACCACATTGCAACGTGATAGGCACCACAAAATGAGGATGTTGAGTCAACATACCCTCTTCACCATGAGCCAGAGAAAACAAGGGTTGTGTGACAGAATCAAGTTGATCCGAAATCTGGGATTGGTGTCGAATCTGTGCACCCTCAGCCGCCATAGCTATTGTTCTTTTGGATTTGCTAGGGCAATTGATGGCATAGTGCCCTGCACTACCACAATACAGGCATAAATTGTGAGTGCGTCACCACGGTTTTTCTTCGTTGGATAATGGCCCTCTTATTAGATTTACCTGCATAGCCACTGGCTCAGTGACTGTAGGTGTTTGTGGGATCGGAGTAGAAGTTATTGAATAGGAAATTGGAGTAGTACTTGGTCTAAAAGAGCCCGGTCTTTCCAATCTTCTTTCAGAAAGTCTCCAATCAATACGGATAGCCAAACGCACAAATGCATCAAAGTCAGCAGGAAGATCAACACGAGCTAGCTCATCTTTTATAGCTTCTGAGAGACCTTTTCTGAAGTGGAACCTCTGGGCTGATTGGTTCCAGGTAGTATCAGCAACCCACTGTCTGAATTCAGCAGCATATTCAGCCACCGAGCGCCTCCCTTGATGCAAATGAAGGAGAGTGGCTTCTGCTGTAGCACATCGATTGGGGTCATCAAAAACTAGGCACATGGCCTCAAGAAAGTCATTTAGATTACCCAAGACTGGACTGTCTTGTTCCAGAAGAGGGGAGCCCCAAGCCAGGGCTTCATCTTTGAATAAGGAAAAATTAATTCCCACCTTCTCTCTTTCAGATGGAAATTGGTGAGGTAACATCATGAAGTGCAAACGGCATTGATTTAGGAAACCCCTAAATTTTTTGCAATCTCCTCCAAACTTTTCTGGCAGGGGCAAGCGGGCCTCTTGTGCAGGTGTAACAGTAGCAGCCGCAGTATCACGTGCCCTGTAGCTGGTATACTCACTGTGCATTGACTGAAATTTATTTTGCAGTTCAGCTACCTGGTCCTGCAGCACTTGGATGGTCTGTGCCTGGGTCTGCACAGTTCTTGCAAATAAAGCAACCTGCTGGGCCAATGCAGAATCTGTCCCGGCGTTCTCCATGAAAGGGCCAGATTATTCTGTAATGATATAGAAATCACAAAGTTGTGGAGACCAGTAGCAATAAGGTCAGCAATAATCCAGTTCCGCAAACTTGTAGGTGAAAACAGGAACAAGGTTTATTGAAGTGATCAGGAACCACACAATAATCTGGCAAGGATCAATAGACAGGAAGTGCCTTATATAGGCCAAGGACCAGACACCTGACCAGACACAGCTGAAGAGACATAGGTACTGATACTATTGCTAGCAGAGTCAAGCTTATAAGGTCTCAATGGAATTCACAACAGGCAGGCTGGCGCAGTTGAAGGGAAGAGGTATAGCAGCCTGGGGACCAGGGTTCAAAACCCAGCAGAGTCAATTCCTCACATAACCCCAACTGAGCCTATCTAACCCTAACTGGGCCTATTTAACCCTATCTTGACCTAATAAGCCTAGCTAGGCCTATCTAACCCTAACTGGGCCCATTTAACCATATCTGGACCTAATAACCCTTATAATAATAACTCTTTACCCCCTTCTAGACCTGGGACAATTAGATGACCTCCAGGACCCTCATGACACTCAGTACAAACACTACACTACACTACCCCCCCAAATAAACCACTAAATCTAAACTAACCCCCTCTAACCTAACTTACCACCTACACTACCTACCTAACCCCCCACCCCACTAATTACAAAAAATAAAAAAAACGTTAAAAAAATAAAAAAAGAACATTACACAAACCCCCACTACAAAAAATAAAAAAGAACATTACACAAACCACCCCCACTACAAAATAAAAAGAGCATTACACAACCACTCCTACAAAAAATATAAAAAGGAATTACGCACCTGCAAAGAAAATACATACACAAATATGCATAGCATTACAGTACATCAATAGATACAGTACAAATATACCCCTAACTGCATACTATTAACCCCCTAACTACAATACATGTCCCCCTAGCTACATTACATGTCCCCTAACTGCAATACATTATACCATCTATAAAACAATACCCTCTAACTACAATACCTTAAACACTAACTACAATACATTTCCCCCTATCTGCATTACATATCCCCCTAACTATAATACATTATCCCCTAACTATAAAACTTTAACCCCTATCTACAATACATTAGCCCTATCTACAATGCATTAACCCTATCTACAATAGGTGTGAGCCAATCAGAATAAGATACACCCCTATATCCCTATTTGATTGGCTGATTGACCTGTCAATCTTTTTTAAACCAATCAGAAGGCACTATTGCCTTCAGCGAGTCAGAATGGGATACACTTCCACAGGGTGATTGGCTGAAGGCATCTGCTCCTTCTAATTGGCTGCAGTCTGATTGACAGTAACATCAGCCAATCAGAAAGTGCAGATGCTTGGAGCCAATCACAATGGGATACACCCCCGCTGGGTGTATCTCATAATCTCATTCTGATTGGCTGAAAGGAATAGTGCCTACTGATTGGCTGTTGTCACTGTCAATCAGACTGCAGCCAATCAGAAGACACAGATACCTTCAGCCAATCACCCTGTGGGGGTGTATCCTATTCTGATTGGCTGAAGGCAATAGTACCTTCTGATTGGTTTAAAAAATATTGACAGGTTCATCATGAAGGGGACCCCTGCAATATATGGTTAATGTGTGCACCTTGCAGGGGTCTCGTTCAGACCCTTGCATTATAGGGTTAATGTTAGGACATTGCAGGGGGCCCAATTGTGACCCCTAGGTTAATATTTTTGAGTTATTTTTTACACGGTATATACCTTTATACAAGCTCCCTTTCCTGCACCCTAATCAAGTCAGGTTGAATTCTCACTAGTCTGCCTGATAAATATGTAAATACGAAGCTTCTACATTTCCATTTTACATATTTCTACATACCATTTTTGCACTTTAATTAAAAATATTTCATATTAGCTTTAGGTTTAGTTAAATGATGTGTGAAGATTGCTAGCACTTTGTGTCAAAGGGTTTCCCTGCTACCTATAATGAAAGTTACATTGACTCTTTCTTTATTCAATGTGTTATGATGGAAAGGTCACTGAGTGCATACCACAATTCCATTTATTTCACCAGAATATAGTGGAATTTACAAGTTTCCAATACCTGTGTGACATTAACTTTATATTGGTCTAATAAATGGTATTCTACCACCTACTCCACTCACGCTTTCATGCTACATTAATATTGAAAATTACAAAAGGTGTTATATCATGTGAAACTAACATTTGTTATGCCTGTTGCTATATTTTCTTAACTGCTAATATATACACTCACTGTTACAGTAGCAGAGACCATTAGAGAAATTAACTAAATATACCTGCACTCCCATGTAGAGTTAGAACATTGTTCTTCAATGGGAAGCTTCATTGAGCATTCAATTGCAAACCACAGTTAAATGAATAAGTTTGATCATGATGTTTGTTTCATAATTCAAATTATTTTGAGATGGAGGACTGAAAGCCTGTCTCAAAGAGCATAATAATTTCCACAAAACATATAGCTTTTACTTAAGCTATAGTGAGGAGTCTCTAACAAAATAAAGTATGATTTAAATGTTTGGTGAATATGGTTAAATTGCATTTCTTTGATTTTTCCAACTTGCTGTAATCTTTGGGAATCTGGAAAAAAACATTATTTTTATCAAAAACTAGTTGAGGAAATGATTAGACAACGAGAATGTAAGATAAAGGTAATATGTAAAATGTATTTTATTTAGTTAACACTGGCCAATTATTGTACTGATAACTGTAGAGATGTTTCATATAGGCAGCTTAGATGAATTTAATAACATAAATGTACAATGGACCCTTATAGCAACTGAAATTATTTTTTATATTATGTGGGTTTCTATGGATCCCCATGGCACCTAACATCAATCCCTATAACCATGGAGCTCCTATTAGAACCTTTTGACAGCTATTATTACGATTTTAACCATGGGAGTCTATATGTTCCCTCTTGACATCTAACATTAACCATTATATAATGGGTCCCATGGTTACTGGGTTAATATTAGTTGGGTAGTATTCTGTAGCAGTAGTATGTATACCACTGAATTTTAGACTCCTTAAGGCAGACTGCAAGCACAAGAGCTATTGGACCCCCCCCCCCCCCTCCACAATTGTGCTTGAAAAAGCTCATATTGCTATGAATAAACATTGCATGAGTTATTACAAGAGCCATGTAATTGAATCCTAAGGTAATTCAGAATGAAGCACAGAAGTACAATTGTTTATTTATGTACTTGTATTTTCATTGTTTCCTTTAAAATTGCACTTTGACTAAAGAAGATGCATGTAATTACTGTAATGTACACATTCTACAGGTTAAGTTTGATTGTTGGTAGTTCTGAAGCAAATTTGATTTAATTTGATTAAAATGAATAATAATGACAAAGATATATGTAAATCATAAATATATTATAATTACTATCATTACTTTTGATGTGACTAAGATACAAACTGACGGAAATATCTGCATTTAGTTGAACTCCTATAACTCGCTCTGCTTTTCAGTTCCTACATCACCTTTTTAGCACTTTTTCTTGATAATACTTTCTAGCTAATTTGGAGATATTTTATAACCCCCAAAACAACCCGACAACATGACAGGCTTTCATGAATCTGTTCTGTTATCTCTTGATGATTTAATGAAAACTAGAGAGGTAAATACACTTTTTGATAACTTACAAATTGTTATCAAGAGAGAAATAAAGGCTGTTGAAGAATGTCAAAAATAAATTATTTTGGCTGCCTGCATAAGTGAAAAGAGAAAATATGAACAAATATGATGAGATGGCTGACATGAAGAATTGTGAATGAAGTACAAGAATTTCAGCAGATTATAAATACTTTAAGATTATTTTGAGGACCTTAAAAGTAAAACCAGACAATTTATTATTCACCTGCTTGCTAATTATGTAGAAATTGACTATGCATATATACTGCAATATAAACAACAGAGACACAATAAAGCAAATTATATCCTAATATGCTTTACTACAGACTCAATCAGGGACTAATTAAAGGACCATTTACCTCACTATAAGTGCTCTTCATGGTTTGAAAGAACACAAGATTAAATGTTAAAGTGATCTATTGATTTTTTTTTATTACACCAATAACAGCTAATATCAAAGGTCTTTGGTCAGTTTACAGACACATTCCTGACTGTTCTATGATTAACAACACATGCTGACAACGGCCCCTGCAAGCTTAATGTGAAGACAAGATTTATGGGTAATTTCTGTTCTTTAGAAATGTGCAGGACAAGTTAACCCCTAACTGTCATTTTTAGTAGATTCCAGGAGTCATTTCTCTGCACAGAGGGATTTGTGAAGCATTAAGCCAATTTCTGCTTCTGCTCGCTGCACAGAACTGCTGTTGTGGCTTTATCTGTGGGAATGTCAAACACTCATATAAACAGAAAATGTATTAATAAATTTCTCTTTAAAAAAAGAACATATTTAAAAAAATGAAAAAATTATTTCAACATGTTTTTAAAAGATCTTTTCTTTGATGTTGTCCAAACTGGGCTGAATAAAGTGACCCTTTAATGAAAAAAATTAGGAAAAGGCACTTAAAAATCTTTATTAACACCTGTAAACATATGAAGACCTTTAAAAACTTACTAGCAATAAAGCAATGAACAGCATAGCTGCAAAGGAAAGACTGTCTATACTACTGGACATTTCCATCCAGTTTAAAATTCATTCTAAACTGTCTCGGCTACAGATTTTGTTCCATATAGGAGGCCAAAGAGCTTCTACATCTGGTATCTGAACTGGAGGATTCTTGGAGTCCCCATGATTCCAACCCAGGCCCAGAACATGAGAGGCAGGAACACAGTACAGGACACTACAAATCCCAATACTACAGGAGTCCAGCACAGAAAATGAAGCAGGAAAACACATTTTTAACTTCTTTTTAGACATCCAAATGTGAACATAAATCTAATATAATTGTATTGTACTCTGTACGGTAGTGGGCTTCAACCACTCTTTTGCCCACCACACATTAAATTATACTGTTGTTAAATCCATAGCATGAGCTAGCCCCCCCCCCACACACACCTAACTCCATCTTAGCAAATCCATCTTATGTCATGCAAGAAAGTGTTTTATGAAGGCAGGCGTATGCTGCAAACAGCCATATATAAAGTGACATTGAGTTAAAGAGTGAATATGCATTGTGGACTCATTTGCATGTCCCTGCCCAGTTTCCCAGAATGTAGTGCAACAACTTTAATTGTTGAGATTTGGGAAAGTAAATATTTTTTTTAGCTTGTTTTAGATGTTCAAATGTGAACACAAATGCATCATTTTTTACTGCACTCCATACAGTGAGCTTTTATTACTCTTTTGTCCATCATAAATTAAATTATGTTGTGGTTAATAGTCTTCCCACAAAATCCATAGAATACAAATGCCTTATTATTTTACTATAGATACTTACAAAGAACCTCTGGGGCAATTTATTGTTTCTGCAGGAACATTATATGGCATGTTGATGTGTGTGTATATACTGCAACAAAAGCAAAGTGAACTATTTGTTCATTTTAAACATATTTTTATAAGAGAGGTGCATTAATAACTAAAGCAAATAAAGATCAAGAACAGTGAGCAAATTACAGACCAATAGGTTTATTAAATCTGAATCTGAATCTACTGACTAACAGCCTTATTAAATTGTGAAGTTCAGAGTATTGGTACTATGGATTTTCTCTGGAAGGATGCTTGTTTCTGTGTATTGGTGTTAGGGATACTTCTGGAAAGAATATTGGGTCAAGATCTGTGGCGAGCAGGAGTGAAGTTCTGGAACATAGATGCAGGTTGGCTGGGTAGCTGGACCGGAGAAAAGTGATTAATTAATTAATTAAAAACGAGAAGCACTACAGGACAAGGCCAGAAACAGACCAGGAGTTATAAAGGAGCAGTAAAGAGTTACGAGGAACACTGATACACTAACAGTAGAAACAATGGCAATAGGTACAAGAAGGTTTGTTTTACCAATTGCAAGCCTAGGCAAAGTCCAAACTGGAGAAACAGCAGTGAATCACAATAACAGGATAACAACAAGGGACAAGACCATAAGGCTCAACAGCCCAAAGTTAGGTTGGGGCAAATCTCCAACACCTCTCTAGGACTGGGAAAATACCACTGCTTCAGGACTTGTAAAAGTCATTACTGGAACTGGAAGTACAGGAGTTTTTCATAGACTGGACACAACCAGAGTAACATGAATAAGGAAGCACAGGAGCAGTAGACATCACTGAAATTCAGATAACTAGACAGCAGGAAGCTTGTCCCACAATCTCAGGTGATCCATGAAGCTCCTCAATGTAGAAAACCAAAGCCACAGGAGTTCAGATGACACAGGAAGCCAGAAACACAGACAACAGGCAGGGGACTTTGGAGTAGCAGTTTTTATAACCCAGTAACTATTATGAGGTAAGCAGACCAGGTACTATTGTGAGGTAGACTTGAGCTTGGATGGTGGTAGTCCAAGGGCATGGCAGGAGGGTCCCTGGCAGAGTTATAGGAGGAGAAATAATTGGATAACCAGCAAAGTGTTTTCAATAGTATGTATGTTTTTTTCTTAATCTAATTAAAATTACAATGTTTTATTTTTGAATGAAAAACAAGATCTCAAGATTTGTAATGATTGATTACATGGCCCTCGCTAAATTTATATTTGTGTAAATCACAAATTAAAAGTAACTGAGCAATCACATTATGTACATAAAAAACATGCAAATGTGTTAATGTTTAAATCAATACCTAAGTAAAATCCACTACTGATTTAGTTGTAGAATAGTTTGAGTAACAATTACATGGCACTCTGTAATTTTTACTTATGCTAGCAAAGGTTTGCAGCTACTTGTCATAGAAAATAATATGTATTTCAAACACTCGTAGCAACTCCAACATTGTCACCCTTATAGTGACAGCAACACCCTATGCCTAGGCCTCATGGGCTTCAGCCTACACCCACCTCTGGTGTTAGGCTATGAAAATTTTGAGTTGCTATAACTTCTCTTGGCAATATGTAAAATGTTTATAGAAAGTAAAAAAAAAAAAACTTAATTGAGCTTTTCATTTTTAAAAGGTCCCATAAGTGTCATATTTATAATGTGCTCTTATGAAGAACCTGACTTGATAATATGCAAAACGTTTTAGAAGGTTTAGAATAAATATAGCTTTTAATATATAATTATTGCATTTAATTTTTTTTTGATGGCAGCAGACAATGAGCCTCATTAATTGCAACAGGTACAGATTGATTTAATTGTACAAGCTCACAAGTACAGTGCCGGAGCCTTCAAACCATAAACCCTGGTTTTATATGTAACAATTCTTGCTCAAGCCCATAATTACTGATCTTGTCAAAGCCCAATTATCAATAGGAACAGGAGAAAAACAATCAATGCCCCAGGAAATGACTTTACAAGCTAATGGAAAGCGTATGACCCTGACTGTGCTGTAACTGAGAAAGTCAACAAACAGGCCTAGGCATTGGTGGGTTTCTGAGTTTTTGAGAGAGAGACGGACCAGTACTATAAGTTCTTTTGCTATTTTGACTACTAAGATAATTTAACACTTAATTAACAACACACATTACATAGTTATATAGGCCCTCATTCAATTGCAATTTGGACAATTGAATAGGGGTCTAAATAAGCACATAACATATTTTTTTAAAGAAGTTTTTATTTAGTAAACATCTATCCAAAAGCAAGGTTTTTACTAACTAAAAACTTATTTAAAAAAAATATGTTATGTGCTTATTGAGAGCACTATTCAATTGGCCAAATCACAATTGAATGAGGGCCATAGTATTTAAGGTTGAAAAAAGACTTTCAGTCCATCAAGTTCAACCTTTTAAGATCTCCTCTGATCTGCAATATGCGGATTAACTATTAATTCATTAGTTGTATAAAAATAAAATAAAAAAATTAATTCCCTCCCGATCCCAGACACCGGCGACCGGACCTCTCCCTGGATCAATACTGCCCCTCCAATTATCCATGATAACCCTGAATTCCCTTTATAATTAGAAATAAATCCAGTCCCCTTTTAAAGTTATCTATCAAATCCGCTGTCACCACCTCCTCTGGTAGAGAATTCCACAGATTAACCACCCTTACTGTGAAGAACCCTTTTCTTTCTTTAAGGTGGAATTTTTTTACTTCTAACCTCAAGGGATGTCCTCTTGTTAGTTGAAAACCTCTTGGCACAAAAAGCCCCCTTGACAAATCTTTATACTGACCCTGGATGTATTTTATATAAGGTAATCATATCTCCTCTTAGACGCCTTTTTTCTAGAGAAAATAAGTTTAATTTGGTTAGTCTTTATTCATAACTTAGCCCCTCCATTCCCCTTATTAGTTTTGTTGCCCTACTCTGTACCTTTTCCAGCTCCAAAATGTCCTTTTTATGAAGTGGTGCCCAAAATTGTACTCCATATTCCAAATAAGGGTGTACTAGAGATTTCTATAGTGGCAGAATTATATTTGCTTCCCTGGCTTCTATACCCTTCTTAATACATGCTAATATTTTATTTGCCTTTGCAGCTGCTGCTTGGCTTTGAGCACTGTTACCTAGGTGGTTGTCCACAAGCACTCCCAAATCTCTTTCAATATCTGATACACCTAGATTTGCTCCATTAAGATTATAAATTACATGGCTATTTTTCCTTCCCAGATGCATAACTTTACATTTATTCGTATTAAATCTCATCTGCCATTTAGATGCCCATTCCTCAATTTTATGTAAATCCCTTTGGAGGAAAAGCACATCACTATCTGATTTAATTACCTTGCACAACTTTGTGTCATCAGCGAAAATGGAGACACCAAACTCCAATCCTACCTCTAAGTCATTAATAAATATGTTAAAAAGGAGAGGACCTAATACTGAACCCTGAGGAACTCCACTTACCACATTAGTCCAATCGGAGTATGTTCCATTTACAACATCACTTTGCTTCCTGTCTTTTAGCCAGCTCTCAATCCATGAGCAGATATTTACTGCAATTCCTGTATCTCTTAGTTTGCACAATAGTCTCCCATGTGGTACTGTATCAAAAGCCTTTGCAAAATCCAAAAAGACTACATCCACTGAGTTGCCTTGATCCAGGTTCCTACTAACCTCCTCATAGAAACTAATTAGATTTGTTGGACATTACCTATTCCTCATAAATCCATGTTGACTCCTACTTATAATCCTGTTCAAATAGACATATTCTTGTATATTATCCCTTATTAACCCTTCTAAAAGCTTCCCCACTACAGAAGTAAGTCTCACTTGTCTATAATTCCCTGGATTTGCTCTTGCTCCCTTTTTAAATATAGGTATCACATCAGCTTTTCTCCAGTCATCTGGTAGAGACCCTGTGTTGAGTGAATCTTGAAAAATTAAATATAATGGTTTGGCTATTACAGAACCCTTTTCTCTTAGTACCCTTGGATGTATTCCATCAGGACCCGGGGCTTTATTAATATTTATTTTTTCCAACCTCTTTTGGATTACTTCCTGTGTTAACCAATTATTTGGCAAAGGTAGTGTAGCACCATTATGTAGACGTGTCCCAACCACTGGTATCTCCCTTGTGTATACCGGAGAAAATAACCTATTTAGCTCATCTGCCTTTTCTTGGTCACTAATTGTCCGACGGCCTGTGTTACATTGTAATTTTCCTATAGCTTCCTTCCTCGCCTTCTTCTCGTTAATATACTTAAAAATATTTTAGGGTTAGTTTTACTCTCTTTTGCAATTAATTTTTCATTTTCTATTTTAGCCAGTCTAATCGCCCTTTTGCAAGCCTTGTTGATTTCCTTGTATTCCTGTAAAGCAGTCTCTGTCCCCTCTTGTTTCTATAATTTAAATGCCTGTTTTTACTCTGTATCTTGATCTTTAAATCATTGTTAAGCCACATTGGATGGGATTTACTCCTTTTACTTTTATTCCCACATGGTATATGTCGATGTGTATGTATATTTAGTAAGGATTTAAATGTTGTCCACTTGTGGTCAGTGTTTTTACCTGCCAGTTCTCTGTCCCAGTCTATACTTTGTATTGCTGCCCTTAGACTGTTAAAATCTGCCCTTTTAAAAGTGAGAGTTTTTGTTGGCCCCTTAAAATTTTGTTTTTTTAATTCAAACTTAAACGAGACTGTGTTGTGATCACTGTTTCCCAAAGGTTGCTCTATTCCAACATTAGATACTATATCAGTATTATTTGTGATGAGTAATTCTAAGATAACTTCATTTCTAGTAGGCTCTTCTACAACCTGGGCCAGATAATGGCCAGATATCACATAATTACTGATATAACATATATCATACATATAGATCAATACATACACACAGATATACATAGCGTTAGGCCAAAGTACATCTACACCCCCTGATACTTAATATATGTCAGGTGGCAGTTTAATGTGACCACTATTTATTTTCACAATCTAGATCTAATGAGTGAGATGTATATAAGAATATCTTTCTATCTTTACGGTCCACATTAGAGTCTATGTGAGTGAGACATTAATAATATACTAGGCAGTGTCATGTTTTTGTGCAATTTATTCAAGTAGTGTGTCTTTACTTGCTTTATGCACCTTGTTTAACATTTCCCTGATTGATGCTCAATGTGGATTGCCTTGGAGATGAGGTGTTATAGTCTATCTTAATGGTGTTCAGATTGATATCTTGTTCTGCAATCAGTGGGGGTGATATTAATATGGATGATCAGTTGAGGGGGATTTACAGTGTATCATCCAACATGAGGCAATATCAAGTACATCATATTATTACAGATATCAAGCCAACAACAACATTTAATAAACAATAAGAACAATAATACAGAAATAGGACATTTACCTATGGAGGGGGTGTAAAATGTAGATTTTTGTGTCCAACAGACACTCCTATGCAACTTGAGAAGTGTAGGTGCTCAATCAATAAATCTTCTAACCTCAATACTTCAGTTCTCTGGCACATGATAATACGCGATGAGAGCAGCCTCTCCATACATAAGTTTGGACACTCAGATGGGGACCTGACCATTACAAGTCAGTCTGGTCTCACTCATTTGAGAGATTCACTACCAACAAACAAGGCAATTTGAAGGTAATTCTGTTCTCTGAATGAGAATATTATCTGTTGTTGCATATGCATAACTGAAGATTAACATAAGCTCTATAACAGTTATGTTCCAAGCCTAGAGTTACTCTTCACCATATGGACAGGGAGGATCACATAAGCCCTTAAGAAGAGATCTGGAAGGAAGTATGATGCAGGCTTCACAATAGTACAAGTAGAGGAGAGTATAGAATGTCTAAAGCTATAGGTACATATAAATCTATGTAGAGTTAGCATACACATGCACTGGATATGCGAGGAACATCATGTGACATATGCCATATGACATCTGCATTGTATTCTGCAATTAAAGCTTTAC
>CM050166.1:314152035-314209126 GCA_027410445.1 Discoglossus pictus | reverse complement strand
AACTCACAGATCATCTTGGTACTACGATAGTTACTGCAAATCACAATATGGAAATCAACATTCTTACATTTTAGATTGTAGTAATAATCTATGATCACACAGCATTCTATAATTTCAGGACTCAGGGAGTGAACATCAGCCACCTTATCACAGGCAGTAGCATTTACCCCTGGGGAGGAGCAGGAGGAGGATGTGGATGATGATGATCCTGATTATATTTCTACCACTGTGGGACAATTAGAAGAGGTGGAATAGGAGCCAGGTCAAACATCTCAAGGCATGGCTGGATTATCCCCACCGCTGGACTTGGCCAGAGAGGAATTACTGAAGGGCCCTCCTACAGGAGCAGTGATATGTTCCTTCAACCATCTCCAACAACACCGCAAACAACTCCTGTGACACAACATCCAACAGGCCCAGCACAAGCAGTCACCAAACCAGATCCTAAACACCTCCCCACTGTGCCAACACCACCACCATCAATGCCTCCACCATCTGTTGCTAAGTGTATGTCTGGCACATCTCAACATTCAGAGTCAGTGGAAGGAATCCATTGTTAAAGAAGCCATAACACATTTTGATGCCACACTGGTAGCTATTTTAACACACTTGTCAACCCAGCAGACATCCTTCATGTAGGAAATGAAGCTCCTGAGAGCTGAGGTGACCACCTCAAAAATCATCCTGAGAAGTGCAAATAGGGAGATGAGAAGGCACAATCTCAAAATGGAGCGTTTCCCGCAAATGCGGTTCAAAGAAATGCAGAACCAGAGTATGCTGAGAAACACACAGTTAGACCTAATGTGACACACTCTGGATTCTGTCATTTCATTGGACCATCATTTCCTACACCTTTCTGAAGCCATGGCTTGCCCCTCATCCTCTCCCTATTTGCCTCCAATACCTGCACCTGTTCAGCCACCACTAGATGACAAACCACCTCTTCAATCCCCCTTTTCCATGAAGAGACATGGTGGCACGTGTGTGTGTGTGTGGGGGGGGCGGGGGGAGGTTTTAGACTATGTGATCCACCATCACATTGTCTATAAGCCTCTTCTCTGTGGATGAGTATGGTTATTATGAGCATACCAACAATTGGTGGTCACTGAGGAATGCTTTTGACAAGAGGTGGTGCAGTGTAAGCAAATAATGTAAGTAATATATTTACACAGTGACTATCATCTGTTATCTAAATGCCATCCCTCCTCAAGATTGATATTGCATGGCATATATATCCACATATATCCTTATATATATTTTTTTTTAAATGGACATGACTGTGTTTATGTTCACTTAGTACCAATGCTGATATGCCTGTTGACTTGCAAAATCCAATTAAAATTTGTGGATCAAACTATGCATCTCCTATTGCGTTGCTGAAACATGTCATCCTCCAAGCATTGTGACTGAACATTAATTAGTGTGTTGTAATTTTCACACATTAAGGATGCAGACGCCTGTTTACAAATAATATTAATGGCTACGTGTTTACATGTAATGATATAATTATTATCAAGTAGTCTATGGTAACACATGTATACCTCAAATGCTACATCTCTGTGGCTCAGCAACATCAGAGTTAGATAGTGATAGCCCAAATTGCACACTGAATATGTTCATATCTAAGCTATCATTGTGAAAGGCAACATCATGAGTATTAGTCATGTCTAATTACTACTGCTTGTAGATGAATTTCCAAAAATGTGTTTTATATTGTTTTCATGAGGTGACTAGAGATGATATATGTCTTCATCTGGTTATGCTTTTTGTTTTGCAATGTTCACGTTACTCTAGTAGATATTTTGCATCATTGGTATGTATGTTTACAATTGTTGGCTTTCTATTAGTACTTTTCCCATACAGCCTCTTGCCCTCCTGGGAGTTACACCAAATACACATATTATCAATGTACAGTTGTTTATATATGTGACTGAGATGTGTATATAATAAATATATGTATTGTTATACCTTTAACCTTTGTATCTCTATTTGGGATTTTTAATGATTTGGAACATCAACATGCATCACATATCCAAAAATAACCGGACTTATTGATATGGGTTAAAGAAGAGAGTGCAAAAGCTGGCCTGCTGCTCAATGTTAAAAAGATCATAGCAAACGGCAATCTCACTTCCTGGTAAATAGACTGGGAAGAAGTGGAAGCAGTGAAGATTTTATTTTCCTTGGACCCAAGATCTCTGCAGATGGTGACTGTAGTCATTAAATTAATAGGTAATTGCTCCTTGGACAAGCTAGTAAAAAAGTAAAGATAATAAACTATCAACAAAGATCTGCATAGTTTGAACTATGGTATTCCCAGTAGTAACATATGGATGTGAGAGCTGGACCATAAAGAAGTCTGAGCACTGTAGAATTGATGCCTTTGAATTGGGGTGTTGGAGAAGTCTGCTTAGAGTCCTTTGGACTGCAAGAAGATCCAATGAATCAATACTTCGGGAAATCAAGACAAACTGTTCAGTAGAAGGTATGATCATGAGGCTGAAGCTCAAATATTTTGTCCATATCATGAGATGGCAGGATTCCCTAGAAAATACTCTGATGCTGGGAAGTATTGAAGGCACAAGAAAAAGGGGACGACAGAGGTGGAGATGGATAGATGAGGTCACTGAAGCAATGAAAATGAACTTGATGGAGCTCAGACGGGCAGTGATTGAGAGATGCACCTGGCGTGCTGTGTTCCATAGAGTCATGGAGAGTGAGATGTAACTGAATGACTGAATGATATGCATGTATGTAATAATGACAAATCTTTATCCAGCTTTGAGCAGATATTTCCATTTTTCCTATGTCAGTTACGTCACAGATGATAATATTTGTTTAGAAATTGATCATATGTGGCATCATTTTTGATGATGCTCTGGATGGTCCCCTGGTTACTATCCCTATTAAATTCCTTCTAAGTGTAAAACCGTAGCCCATAATGTAGCTCGCAAGACTTACGGCTTTTAAATTAGCATCTTAAAGCTACCCGCAAATGACTTGCCTGTTAGGTGCGAAAAACTTTGCGCCCGCAAATCCTTTGTTCTCTCAAGTCCGTAGCTGCTATATTCCAATTTCACTATTTAATTGCAATGAATCCCCTGCGTTCATCCCCACAAATGGAGCCAAGTAGCCAATGGGTGCTAGAGAGGACCTGCAAGGGGCTAAAAGCCCTTACTTCAGCACTGTAAATGCAAATAAAAACACACTACTGTAATTATAATGAAAGGGAAAGTGATGTTAGTTATTAAAATCCCAAAGAAATTCCAAATCGCTATTCAAATGCTAAGCTCACCCTTCCCTCAAACACGTAAATTGCTAAAACCGAGCCACAGCTTACTTACAACAAAGAGGTCCACAACGCTCTAACTTACAAAATGTAGTACCAATTAAGCAAAATATAAAATCCATCCTGTACTTTTATGAGAAGTGAAAGTGATGTTAGGTCTTAGAATAAATAGCACAAAATTCCCATACTCTCAAATTTGCAAATAAAAAAAGTTTATTTTATGGTAAATTTTCATCATTAAGTCTGACGGACTTCCACATCCAAGCCCTAGGACGTTTGAATCCAACCTCCGGCCTTGGAGGTCAAAACCCGTGGGATTTCATGACGGAAATTCAACATGCTGTAAATTAGTTATTTATGCCAATTTGCAAGTTTGAGAATGTTGTGCTATTAATTCTAAGACCTAACATCACTTTCTCTTTTAATAAAAGTACAGTGTGGCTTTTATATTTGCTTATGAAGTGCTACGTTTTGACAGGCCTTGAATGACCCCCAAGCCCTTTATTCGCAGCTGCAAGGCCGGTGACTTGTGGTTCAATCCCGCAAACTCAGAGCACTGTAAATGCAAATATAAATTCTAGACAGCACTGTGAAGTCCTTCTTATGGCCAATCACAAACCATGAAATTGGCCATAGGCACGTCCTTGAACAGGATCGCGTCCGCAAGGCAGTAAATCGTGTTTTCAAGGCCGCAATCTCTAAGAAATGTAAATGCAAATATAAATTGAACACAGCGCTGTAAAGCACTGTAAATGATGGGGTACACAATGGGTGACACGAGGATTAAAGGGACAACATTCTCAAGCTGGCACATCACCACAATGCAATACTTGATTTCACATTAAATTTATGTCCAAAGTCTGATGGCTTTGAATAACCGCCAAGCCCGTAACTCGTTATTCAAGGCCGACGGACTTTGGATCCTGTTCAAGCCTACAGCCGATTGAATGGTTTGCGATTGGTCGTAAGAGGGACATCCTTGTGGCTCCGCACATGTGAATACCAGCGTTGACGTAGCGCTACGCGAGCCGTAAGCCGGCCGCAAGGAATCGCATACTTGCGGCCAGTTTACGGCCCAGATTAGAATGAGGCCCATAGTTTGCACATTATGTGTACAATGTCCATCTACAAGTGTAGATTTATTTTACACATTTCTATTGAGGCATTGATAGGTCCAGTAGCACTGTGTAATTACTCTTCATAAAACCTTGTGATGAAGATATTTTAAAAATGCAGATTGAAAAAAAAGTCAGCCTTAAACTTGTATAACTGACAACCTAAAGCTACTTATCTGATACAATTGTTTTACTTACAGCTAATATTATTCTCCAATTATGCAATTAAAGCCACATTTGCAGTATTGTCCAAACACTAGTGATTATATGATATACAGTATGTCACGACTGGGCTCTGGGTGACCTTTATGAACCCCACATGTGTATGGCCTGAACCACCAAAAGCCCTTCCAACTTTTGCCAACTCTAAATAGCATTTTAATGTGTTCGACTGGCACTCATCTAATGCAAGTCTATGGCGGAAGATTTCCCTGTGTTATTCCCAATTGACTGTAGGACTGTTTTTGATTGGTCCATTCAAGTTTCCCAGACTAGTAAAACCTTCTGTGATTGGCTCACTCTGGAGCTTAGTGAAGCACCAACCTGGAGCTTCAGCTTGAGGAAAGGAATTGGGATCCAGCCAATCAGTGAGCTACTTTAGTTGAAATGGAACAATAGGGTAGAGACTGTAGTTTCACTGCTTCATCCAGCTGATGCAAGCCGGCAGCACTTCTGAGAGTGCTGGTTGTTACTAAAATATTCTCCTTTGGGGTAGTGACCTGTGACCAGATCAACCTAGCAGGGGGTTATGTCTAAGACTACTTAGCAGACTACAAGGAATTTGGGGGAGTATCTACCCATGGCACACTGCAAACCAGCATTCAGACTTCCCAAACCCCTCAAGGAACACAACGGTGAGCTAGGACCCAGCACAGCTATTCCTCCCAACCTTTTTTCCCATTGCCCCTTGCAGCAGCTCTTGGGAACCTGGCACCATGCCACAGCCATCCTATACTGCTTGATTGTGGAAACACCAATGTGGAGTTAACCCCAACTGAGACCATAATCAGGAGGTGCACTGCTGACCCTCCCAATTGGAGCTGCACAGATCAACCTGTGCTGACTCTGCCAGGCGATCCAGGAGAGGCCAGTACCACAAATCAGCCCTGTCAGCCTTGAACTTTTGGGGGACTATGGACTGTGTAGGCCCTTTGGGGTAACAGGTAACTGAATCATTCTTATTCGTAATCCCAGTGTTAGGACTTGGTAAGAAATATGACATGATGGTGCTATGTGTAATGTATGTTAGGTCTCAATATGTTGGGGTCACTTAATGATGTTTATTATACAGAGCAGTGTGTGTGGCCTTATGGGTGCAAAGGGGGTACACAGGCATGTTTGGTGTCCAAATGCTGCATTTTCCTCAGAGAGTTTAGTGAGGTGCATTGCCAGGGTCTCTGGGCAGAGGGGTCATCAGTGGTATGGGGGTTAGTCATAATGGAATCCAGTACAGTATGGAAAAAGGCCTCCATATTGCCATGTTCCTGTCATAAATGTATCTAGCCTTACAGCACCTCAGACGGTGTGGTGCGATAATTTGTTTACCTACGAGCATGGGTCAATCCCTGAATGTATAGATCATAAGAAGTAAGATGCTAAACATGAACACAATGGGCCTTATTCAATTGCAGATTACGTTATACCGGGCTGTATGTCTATGGGCTTGAAATTTGCTACAATTACAGAGTGATTCAATTGAACAAGCCCGCAAGTTACAGGCTGAAAGCCAAAACCTTAAACCATGTAACCGTAAGTAGCATTTCACAGTGTGATTATGATCAATTAAGCAAGGCCGTAACTTCCGATTTAGAAACAGACAATAGTAAATGAGACGTCATCATGTAAAACACCAGTAAAACATGGAGGTTACACATCAATCAATTAGCGTTTAGAGGTCCCATATGTGATCAGGCTCACAGTTCAGCAATGTATAAAACATTAAAAACGAATGACGCTACTGCTTAGTCCATATGAGTGGCCTGATATATATTAACTCATTGATTCCCAAGATTGATATGACACCAAAATGAAACATGACAAAAAAAATGTATTGCAGTTTTGTGAGCTTGAGACTGTTGTGCAATTAATTATGTCTTTCATCACTTTCCCCATCTTTTAAAGTGCAGTATTGATTTTTTATTCATATTTACAGTGCTATGAACAGGTGTTTAACCCCCTTGCGAGTCCTATCTGGTACCCGTGAAAATATTGAGGAAATGTAGCAATTGGGTAGCAATTTCAGATGTAACTCTGGCAGGCTTGAAAGATCAAAGGCTTAGATGGGTTATAAGTTACGATTTTGAGAACCGCAGGGATTTTCAGTCTGTAACCGGTAGATCGTTTTTGGCTCTCAAAGAAACGCCAATTGAATAGCAAATTAGATTATGGGTTACAACAATAGCTTAATTGAATCAAGGCCAATGGCTCTCTAATTACCCCCTAGAGAGAGTAGGTAGTAGGAAAGATGGCAGATGGTGAAATCTAAGACGTTCAGACTCCTAAGCTCAGTGGGGGGTAGGCAGCTAATAACCCTGACCTCAAGGCAATTTGAAGATATGTTAAGATAAATTAATCTTGTGTGATTGGTTACCGTATGATTTTAAATATGTTGCATTGCTGCCAAAATAAATGCTCAGTGCCTCTACACTAAACGAATGGTGTTGCTGGTGTGATCTGTCCTGTTTCTCCATGACTGATGTTTTGATCTAAAATGCAGTGTGCCAAGAAGAGTATAAAAGTCACAACCTGCAGATTGCTCCTATAAGCTACTGTAGGAGAATTAGGGCTGTACTGAGCCTCTTAAACCTGTGTTGTGAAAAGCTCGATCCATCTCTGGGCTGCAGGCCTGCCAATACAGCAGCATCACAATCACTTCCAGGAGACCAGCCGTCCAAGTTAACCCAGGACAAGAACAAACAACTGTTTAACGGGTGTTGTCACAACCACCTAAACATGTAGAAGACTTTAATCACTTGTGGAGTGACTGCTGGTTGTAACTGTACTGTTGCTGCTATATCCATATCAATCTTACTGGAACTAATGTACAATGTTGTAGATACGTGGCTAGCTATGCACCTTAATGTTGGATATGGTACTGCTATGATCAAGCTATTTATGTCCTATGATCATGATTGGACTTTTACACACTGTAACTGCTACAAACTAAGGATCTTTCTTGTTGGGTGACCCCTAGCAGTGGCAGTGAGCAGCCGCTAACTGGCATTGCTGATATTTTACTGCCAATTTTATTGTATTTCAGCTGACATTTTAGTCAATTTCATAGCATTAGGGTTAGGGTAAGGGTTAGGGTTGGGGCAAGGGTTAGGGTAAGGGTTAGAGTAAGGGTAACAGTTTAAAGTTAGAAACTGTGGAAAATGCCCACAGTGTTATCTAGCAGCCCCTCACCATGCTGCTACCGACACTGCTGCCAGCCACACAAAAGAAAAGATCCCAAACTAATCTGCCTTGTGACCAGGGTATTTCAACTAATGCCATTTAATTGATATACTTGCAAGCCTAAGGTGCCAATACATAGTATATTTACAGTGGGGGGAAAAGTATTTGATCCCCTGCTGATTTTGAAGGTTTGTCCACTGACAAAGAAATGATCAGTCTATAATTGTAATGGTAGGTGTATTTTAACAGTGAGAGACAGCAAAAAAAACAAACAAATAAAATGCATGTCAAAAAAGTTATAAATTGATTTGCACTTCAGTCAGGGAAATACATATTTTATCCATTAACAATCAGCAAGATTTCTGGCTCCCATGTGTCTTTTATACAGGTAATAAACTGAGATTAGGAGTACTCTCTTAAAGGGAGTGCTCTTAATCTAAGCTTGTTAACTGTATAAAAGAAACCTGTCCACAAAAGCAATCAATCAATCAGATTCCAAACTCTCCACCATGGCCAAGACAAAAAGAGCTGTCCAATGATGTCAGGGACAAGATTGTAGACATACACAAGGCTGGAATGGGCTTTAAGACCATCTCCAAGCAGCTTGGTGAGAAGGTGAGAACAGTTGGTGCGATTATTCGCAAATAGAAGAAACACAAAATAAATGCCAGTCTCACTCGGTCTGATGCTCCATGCAAAATCTCACCTTGTGAAGTTTCAATGATCATGAGAATGATGAGGAATGAGCCCAGAACTACACTGGAGGATCTTGTTAATGATCTCAAGGCAGCTGGGACCATAGTCACCAAGAAAACAATTGGTAACACACTACGTTGTAAAGGCCTGAAATCCTGCAATGCCCGCAAGATCCCCCTGCTCAAGAAATCACATGTACAGTCCCATCTGAAGCTTACCAATGAACATCTGAATGAATCATAGGAGAACTGGGTGAAAGTTTTGTGGTCAGCTGAGACCAAAATCAAGCTCTTTGGGGTCAACTCAACTCGCTATGTTTGGAGGAGGTGGAATGCTGCCTATTACCCCAAGAACACCATCCCCACTTTTCAAACATGGAGCTGGAAACATTATGCTTTGGGCGTTATTTTTCTGCTAAGGGGACAGGACAACTGCACCGCATCAAAGGGACGATGGACAGGGCCATGTACCATCAAATATTGGGTGAGAACCTCCTTCCATCAGCCCGGGCATTGAAAATGGGTCGTGAATGGGAATTCCAGCATGACAACAACCCAAAACAAACAGCCAAGGCAACAAAAGAGTGGCTCAAGAAGAAGCACATTAAGGTCCTGGAGTGACCTAGCCAGTCTCCAGACCTTAATCCCTCCGACATGGCGCAACTTGACGGTGCTGAATTGACAGCGAGGCAATCACTATGTTCGGCACAAGCACTCTGTCCTCGATGGCCTCAAGCATGCCTCTCATAGCCTCTTCTGCCAGAATGCCTTATGTGCTACGTAAGAGGGGGGAATAATTTTTGGCCTGCTGTGGTGCAGCGTTCACACTCTGTGCAGAAAGATACTGGGAAAGGACAGTAAAGTGTGATTATTTGCTGTGTACACTCATATCGTCCAGGTGAGTAAGCAGAAGCAAATATAAACAGGGGATGTGTCAAGTGCAGTTCTAGTATAAGTGTTGGAGTTTAAATAAAAGGAGGGAGTTCAAAGAAAAGAAGGCAAATGTATAGTGCAGAAAGGGGAAGAAATTTTTTTTTTTTTTTAAAGCTTTAAACAAATAGTATTGTTATTATTGATTTTTTTTCCCACTGAATTTTTGTAGACAATAATTATGAGTCAGTCCAGTGGCAACCTCACTCAGTGTATATTCTGTCATATGTATGCACTACTGGATCAACTGATCAAGGGTCCATTAACTCTATTAGAGGTGTGAGCATGTTGCCTCCCTGGAATCAAACATTGAAGAATTGGAGAGGAGAATTGCAGCACTTATTAATATTGCTCCACTGGAAAGGGAGTTGCTGCTCACTGAGCACAGTTTAGCTGGGTCTAGCATGAAGGGTGGAGAGGCAGCTAGTGAGGATCTCCAGGGCGGTAGCTGGGTTAAAGTTCAAAGAGGAAGCAGGGGAACAGTAGGAGGAGGAAGGCCAGTGTGAGTTGGCAAACACCAAGAGATATGCCAGATTAAGTGACCCTGTTGGGGATGTCCATTAGGAATGGCAATGCCAGATAGAGCTGTTCCTTCTAACAGCCGAGAGAACAGTTCTGCTGGAAGAGTGGGAGGGCAGATTAGGCAGAGCAACATACAGGTTTTGGTGGTAGGGGACTCTATTGTTAGGAAGGTAGACAGGGTGATTTGTCACCCAGATTCCAGCAAGTGAAAAGTTTGCTGTCTCCCGGGTGCTCGGGTTAGGCATGTTGTGGATCGGGTAGATAAATTATTGGGAGGGGCTGAAAATTAACCACTGGTCTTGGTACATATTGGTACCAATGACATAGTTAGTGGAAAATGGAGTTTCCTAAAGAATGATTTTAGAGAACTAGGGAATAAGTTTAAAGCAAGAACCTCCAATGTAGTATATTCTGAGATACTACCTGTACAACATGCTAGTCCAGGGAGACAAAAGGAGTTTAAGGAGGTTAATGCATGGCTAAAAATGTGGTGCACATTAATGATAAGGGAGCTTTTGTGCTAGGGGATTGGATGGTAGAAAGGCTGGAGGAGTTTTTAAACTAGTAGGTGTGGGGGGGACTAGATGATGGTAATGGGTAAAAAGGGTAGGGGATAAGGGATGAATTAACTACTCATGGGGGAGGAGATGGGGGAGGTTTAGCATAGCCAATAAGGGGGTATTACTAAGTAACTAATGCCAGAAGCTTGCCAGGTACAATTAGAGAATTAGAATTATTAACAGTTAATGAGAAATGGGATTTAATAGGCATTACTACATGGTGGGATGAATCTCATGACTGGATTGTTTATCTGGATGATTTAGCCTATTAGGAAAGACAGGGGAAATGTTAAAAGAGGAGGAGGGATTTGTCTGTATGTTAAGCCTTAATTTAAGCCTATAGTCAGAGAAGATACTTATGGTGGAACTAGAGGTAATGTTGAATGTTTGTGGGTAGAGTAAAATAGCAGAGCAGCACATTTCAAAAGAATATTAGTTGGAATATACTTTAAACTCCCACATATAACTGAAAGTGAGGAAATACAATTGTTGGTACAGAATGGAAATGCAGCTAAGCATGGGCAAGTTCTAATAATGAGAGATTTATATTACCCTGAAATAAACTGGATACATGAGACCAACAGTTCAGCTAAGGGGAGCAGGTTCTTGAGTACACTCAGGGATCATTATCTAGCCCAGGTTATACAAGAACCTACTAGAAATGAGGCTATCTTGGATTTATTTATTACAAATAAAATTGATATTGTATTAAATGTTGGAATAGGGCAACCTTTGGGAAACAGTGATCACAACACAGTCTCATTTGAGATTGAGATTGAATAAAAAAAAACTGTAAGGGGCCAACAAAAACTCTTATTTTAAAAGGGCAGATTTTAACGGTGTAAGGGCAGCAATACAAAGTATAGACTGGGACAAAGAACTGATGGGAAAAATACTGAACATAAATGGACAACATTTAAATCCTTCTTAATATACATATTTATCACCATATACCATGTGGGAATAAAAGTAAAAGGAGTAAATCACATCCTCTGTGGCTTAACAATGATTTAAAGATCAAGATACAGAGTAAAAACAGGCATTTATATTATACAAACAAGAGGGACAGAGACTGCCTTACGTTAGTACAAGGAAATCAGCAAGCTTGCAAAAAAGCTATTAGACTGGCTAAAATTAAAAAGGAAAAATTAGTTGCAAAAGAGAGTAAGACTAACCCTAAAATATTTGTAAAATATATTAATGAGAAGATGGCAAGGAAGGAAGCTATAGGAACAATGTGAAACAGGCCATCTGATAATTAGTGACCAGGAATAGACACATGAGCTAAATATGTTCTTTTCTTTGGTATAAACAAGGGAGGTACCAGTGTTGGAGACACAGCAACATAATGGGGCTACACTACCTTCACAAAATAATTGGTTGAAACAGGAAGTATTCCAAAGGAGGTTGGAAAAAATAAATGTTAATAAAGCCCCAGCACCTGATGGAATACATCCAAGGGTATTGAGGGAACTGGGTTCTGTAATAGCCACACCATTAAATTTAATTTTTCAAGATTCACTTAACACAGGTTTGCTACCAGATGACTGTCGAAAAGCAGAGGTGATACCTATATTTTTGCTGATGACACGAAGTTGTGCAAGGTAATGAAATCAGATAATGATCTACTTTGCCAACACAGGGATTTACATAAATTAGAGGAATGGGCATCTAAATGGCAGATGAGATTTAATATGAATAAATGTAAAGTTATGCATCTGTGAAGGAAAAATAGCCATGCAATTTATAATCTTAATGGAGCAAACATATGGGTATCAGATATTGACAGGGATTTGGGATTACTTTTTGATAACCACCTATGTAACAGTGCTCAATGCCAAGCAGCAGCTGCCAAGGCAAATATAATATTAGCATGTATTAAGAAGGGTATAGAAGCAAGGGAAGCAAAAATAATTATTCAACTATACTAATCCCTAGTACGCCCTCATTTGGAGTATGCCCAATTTTGGGCACCACTTTAGAACTGGAAACTGTACAGAGAAGGGCTACAAAACTTATAAGGGGAATGGAGGGGATAAGTTATGAAAAAAATAAAAATAAATTAAACTTATTTTCTCTAGAAAAAAAGCATCTAAGAGGAGATATGATTGCATTATATAAATACATGCAGGGTCAGGATAAAGCTTTGTCAAGTGAGCTTTTTGTGCCAAGAGGTTTTCAACTGACAAGAGGACATCCTTTGAGGTTAGAAGTAAAAATATTCCACCTTAAAGAAAGAAAAGGGTTCTTCACAGTAAGGGTAGTTAATCTGTGGAATTCTCTACTAAAGGAGGTGGTGACAGTGGATTCACTGGATATATTTTAATTAAAAAGGGTATTCAGGCTTATCCTGGTTAATTAGTGAGAGAGTATTGATTCAGAGAGGAGTCCAATCACCAGTATCTGGGGTCAGGAAAGAATATTTTTTTTTTTCCATTTTGAGACGATTGGCTAAGTTTCACTTGGGTTTTTTTCTGTTTGCCTTCCTCTGGATAAATTAACAATGAATCCACATATTGCAAATCAGAGGAGATCTTAAAAGGTTGGACTTGATGGACTAAAAGTCTTTTTTCAACCTCAATTACTGTGTAGCTATGTAACTATGTAACTAAGTTATGAACTATGTCCTAGAAATGAACTATGCACTAGGTGGGGACCCCATTGCTAAAGTCCAGGCAGGGGGACAAGCAGAAACTGATTGTCAGATTGCTGACACAAAGGTGAGCCTGGATGGGGGCAGCCATGGCCACGAGCTCTTAGTAGAGACAATGGACTGTACCTCAGGAGATAATTAATGTCCATCAGCCAGACATGGACCACAGGGCAGATATATAAATCAGTCCTGTCCACCAGCTGTCAAAGAGTTGGTGTCCCAATCATGGAATGATCAATAGAATGGGAGGAAGCCATAGGAAGCATGTCCAGGAATCCAAGTGGAAGAGAGCATTGTTCCCAGGTGGTGGTTTTCGAGAAAGGGGGAGATGCTCAAGGTGTCATCCAAAGGAGCGTAGCTTCCAGTTCAGACCATCATGTTGGGTGCTAACATCCAGATCTGGCTGGTATGTTCATCTCTGGATTTGTTGTTTTCTGGACTGCCCAGGAAATTGTTTTCCCTAGTGGAAGGGGAAGAAGGGGATGAAGAAGGGGACGGCAGAGGTGGAGATGGATAGATGAGGTTATTGAAGCAATGAACATGAGCATTACCCCACTTCTCATGGACTTTTCCAAATGTTTTAAGCCTCCTAAGAATTTGCAAACTGATGAACAGACTCCAGATACACTGCTGCACCATGTAGATTACGGAAGTGGCCTTATAAATAAAGACTGAAGGGATCACACTTGAGTGCCATGGTTGTGGAAATGTTTTCTCACAGTTTAGGGGTGTCTTGACTGCTATTTCAGTTGGGCTTTACCAGAACCTGGTTCTGATCCATCCAGCAATACGTGATGGTTCTTGTTTTTATCCCTGCTAGCAGAGATGGTATTTCTCTTCAGGACAACTACAGGAAGACAGGGTTTAACAGAGTAGCAGAGTTACCAGCTGTAGCTTTTTTTTAAGCATATGTAGCTGTATTGCTCCCAATTATCAGGATTATCCCTTCCCTCAATAATGAGCACACTTGTAGTTATGGATTATGTATGATAACACTAAGAAGTGTTTATTAGTCTCAAATCCAGCATATTTTTTCACATCCATCACCCATTGCCATCAAGTGATACCCAATAGTTAACATTCCCTTTATCCAATCCTTCTCATAGCAATGTGGCCCAACTGTCAATCAAGGCATGACCCCATAGCATTTCTGAGCCCTGTACCCTGGTACCTCAGAACTCGGACCCCGTTCCCAGAGGATGTGCGAAGTCTGCTTTATTGTATTCCTCAGGGGGAGCCGAACCTCTGGATACCAAACATACTAAGGGCCACTGACAGTACATTCTGAGTTAACCATATCACACAGTTATAATTACCCATGCCATCAATGCAACAATAATTACTATAAACCCACATAAGCCAATATGGCATCACAATTATGACCACCCTGCTCACATGGAAATAAAAGTCCAGGTAACAGTCCATATATCCATCTGTGACAGTCCATAAATCCATTTACAGTGCAATATTTGACCTGAAAGGGACTCCTTGTGCCAATCACTCCATGCCCTCCCAGGGACCCACTGGTTAGATAACCTCCAAGAGACCCCAGTGGCGCCTTAGTGTCATAAGTGGGTAATGTATAGATATATACATATACAAATACATATACATATCTTGATGTGAGAGTCATTTTGTGAAACCTCTGTGAATGATTAAAAGTGTATAATTGTGTTACACTATTGTTCTTTCTTATTATTATTATTATTTGTTTCTACACAGTTCTATCCTGTCTGTTTATATGTGGGATTGACTAAAAGTTCAGACAGGATCATCAGATATGCTGAAAGCATTTAAACTCGTTATCACTCTTACACAATTTTTATTTCTTTAAAGACTGCACTGTGATATGAACTCTTTTCCTTTTTGAGATATTTGAAGATCTATACAAACAGTTATAAAGAAAAGTCAAAAGGCATCACCATGTAAATGTTGTGAAATTCAGGTAAATAGTAATGTTGAATTTAAGTAGATAGATAAATAGATAAATTGATAGATAGATAGATAAGTTACATAGTTACATAGTTACATAGTATTTAAGGTTGAAAAAAGACTTTCAGTCCATCAAGTTCAACCTTTTAAGATCTCCTCTGATCTGCAATATGGGATTAACTATTAATTCATTAGTTGTTAATTAATTATTAATCAATTTATTTATTTTTATTATTATTAATTAGTCCAGAGGAAGGCAAATAGAAAAAAACAAAAAAAACAAGTGAGACTTAGCCAATTGTCTCAAGGGGAAATGTAAAAATTTGGATCATTACTGTCTCTCTAATTATCCATGATAACCCTGAATACCCTTTTTAATTAGAAATAAATTTAGTACTCTTTTAAAGTTATCTATCGAATCCGCTGTCACCACCTCCTCTGGTAGACAATTCCACAGATTAACCACCCTTACTGTGAAGAACCCTTTTCTTTCTTTGAGGTGGAATCTTTTTACTTCTAACCTCAAGGGATGTCCTCTTGTCAGTTGAAAACCTCTTGGCACAAAAAGCTCCCCCGACAAATCTTTATACTGACCCTGGATGTATTTATAAAAGGTAATCATATCTCCTCTTAGACACCTTTTTTCTAGAGAAAATAAGTTTAATTTGGTTAGTCTTTCTTCATAACTTAGCCCCTCCATTCCCCTTATTAGTTTTGTTGCCCTTCTCTGTACCTTTTCCAGCTCTAAAATGTCCTTTTTATGAAGTGGTGCCCAAAATTGTACTCCATATTCCAAATGAGGGCGTACTAGAGATTTGTATATTGTCAGAATTATATTTGCTTTCCTGGCTTCTATACCCTTCTTAATACATGCTAATATTTTATTTGCCTTTGCAGCTGCTGCTTGGCTTTGAGCACTGTTACCTAGGTGGTTGTCAACAAGCACTCCCAAATCCCTTTCAATATCTGATACACTTAGATTTGCTCCATTAAGATTATAAATTGCATGGCTATTTTTCCTTCCCAGATGCATAACCTTACATTTATTCGTATTAAATCTCATCTGCCATTTAGATGCCCATTCCTCAATTTTATGTAAATCCCCTTGGAGGGAAAGCACATCATTTTCTGATTTAATTACCTTGCACAACTTAGTGTCATCAGTGAAAATGGAGACCCCACACTCCAATCCTACCTCTAAGTCATTAATAAATATGTTAAAAAGGAGAGGACCTAATACTGAACCCTGAGGAACCCCACTTACCACATTAGTCCAATCGGAGTATGTTCAATTTACAACAACCCTTTGCTTCCTGTCTTTTAGCCAGCTCTCAATCCATGAGCAGATATTTACTGCAATTCCTGTATCCCTTAGTTTGCCCAATAGTCTCCCATGTGGCACTGTATCAAAAGCCTTTGCAAAATCCAAAAAGACTACATCCACTGAGTTGCCTTGATCCAGGTTCCTACTAACCTCCTGATAGAAACTAATTAGATTTGTTTGACATGACCTATCCCTCATAAACCCATGTTGACTCCTACTTATAATCCTGTTCAGATAGACATATTCTTGTATATTATCCCTTATTAACCCTTCTAAAAGCTTCCCCACTACAGAAGTGAGGCTCACTGGTCTATAATTCCCCCGATTTGCTCTTGCTCCCTTTTTAAATATAGGTATCACATCAGCTTTTCTCCAGTCATCTGGTAGAGACCCTGTGTTGAGTGAGTTAATATATTAGATATTTTACTGCAGAAAGTGAAGGATTTTTATGGTGTTTATACATTGTAACACAATTTATATATTTGAATATAATTTATCATAATGTTTATAAATATATGTTTATTTTTACATTAATTTAATATGTTAGTATTTATCACTTAATCCACTGATGTTGTGCGCTTGTCTTGTATATTTTTAAAGGTTTTGTAGCTCTGATTTCCTTTCTAACTCCTTGATATATTTTATAAAGCCAATCAGCTCATTCTTAGTAAATCTCCCCTAACATCTTTAATCCTATAGTTGAATGCATAACAAAAACTGATAAAATACTGTGCTGGAGGTAAATTAAGGTAAAATAGAGACATATACAGTTAGGGGGAAGGGTGTGTGGACTAAGAGAGGTAGACCCTAATCTGCAGCATCATGTAGGGATGAACACTGAGCTCAGCTATTGTACTGATACAAGTAATGAGAGGGGAGGCAGATCATTTAATCATTTAAGCCACAGAAATGATAATGGTGTACTGTAACATTTGCTAAATTGTTATGATTATATGGGATTTTAGTCTAGGTTGTTTGTGAAAGTTCATATTGTTAACCTTTCATACTGTGCTTCTTATAGCTGTAAAATCATTTTTTAAACTGAGCACAGAAATAGCCTTTGGAGATAAATCCCTATTATACAGCTATTTGGAATATTAAATTTGCCAGTTTACATAAAACATACTGCTAGTTTGAAAAAAATACTAGAGTGCGCAGCACCTAATAATAAATACTATCACCAATATCATGAAATACATTGTATTGATGATATTACATAAAACATACACTCACGCGGAATGAAAATTTAGGGTCTTGGAACATATATGGAAGAAATGGACAATACATTAAGACAGCTCAGGTTTGCAGTTCTATTTACATGTGTTTATTTCACATTCATCTTATGAAGCAGTTACACTATATTTCCAGTTATAAGCAATAATTATATATTAGCACAGATTTGGTGCGTGAATCAGAAAGGCTGGATTGTAGCTAAAAACTACATAACTTCAATATAACATTACTGTAAGAACATGAGTTTTCAAAACATTCAACTAATACAATACTTGCTATCACCTGCAGTTTTAAATAATACCACATTTGGAAAAATGTTAACATAGAATATTTTTGAATATTTGGCTAACTGTACATGTAATAGGTAATTCAGAAACAATATTTAATTTTTAATAAGTGATTTGGAAACAATAGTTAATCTGCTGCTTCCATTATAATAGGCACCTCAGCTAAACAGATTTGTGTAGCTTCTTGGTGAGGTTTTCTATCACTTCGTGAACACAGCAAGGATTTTCACAGATATTGTTTTACTTACAAAAACGCATCTCAATAACAGCTTATAAACACATATTAGTGATGAGACAAGAGTGTAACCAGCTGATAGATATTGGTGAGCAAGCAAACTGAGAACATATCTTATATACTTATAGAGATATTTAAAATTATTTGTTTTGCATACTTTTTTTTATTAAAAACAAATACAAAATTTAAAGTGCCTCTGTGGTCCCATATTTACAATAGGCATTTTAACTTGATAATGTGCAAAAAAATCCTCAAACTAATAAAATATGTTACTTATCACATTTAATGATGTTAGTATGGTTGGACAGTATTTAATATGTTTACTAGTCATCAGTACTCAAAGATTTTCAATTTACTATGTTTTGTTCTTCTATTAATTGCAGTTTCTGTATTTTAACAATATGACCATCACTTCCCTTTAAGGGCAGAATGTTTTTGTAAAATATAGTATGGGTCATAAAGATCTCCCACATTTTGAAGGGGTATATAAAATGAACGAAGCTATCTAGAAAAAAAAAATAGTATATATTTCTAAAAAGTACATAAAAAACAGTATTGTTTTAATGGGTTTTAAAAATCATATCAGACAAATGGCGTCCGTCATTAGCAATACATTTCTGAAGACATTCACAGAATTTCTCATCACTCTCCAGGTCTTCTCCAATGAAATGGCATTGATTTCTTGTCTGATCCTTTCCTTTAAGTCTTCAAGAGACTGAGGTATCCCCAAAGGGAAAAGTCATATGGGCTTAAATCTGGTGACTGTGCCTGCCACCGCACGTCTCTCCTTAAATAGATCGAACACCCAAGGGAACATTTTCCTCAACATTCTGAGCAAATGTCATACTGTGTGAGCTGTGGCCCCATCCTGTTGAAAACATACATGCTCTGTATCCACATCATCCAGTTTGGGGTACAGGAAAGTCTCCAACATTTCAATGTACAGGTCGGAGGTCATAGTCAGCAACTGCACACCAAACAGTTATGCGAGGAGAGTGGAGCGGTTGTTTGTGAAGTTTATGAGGGTTATGTTCAGCCCAATAGTGAAAATTCTGCTTTTTTACGGCTCCACTTGAAGGGTTAATAAGAACTCTCTTTGTGTTTAGGAACTGGAAAATTAGCTGACATATAGAACATTACCACCTGTTTCTTGCTATCTATGTTCCAAGAACATTATACAATTTGACCTTGTTAGACTATCGAGCTGTTTCTGCTGAAACTGCAATTTCCTCTGATATGCGTTTCATTCAAATATTTAAGCTTTGCCATCCTACAAATAAATGAGCTTGTACTGAGATTCTTGTGTGTGTGTGTCATATCCAGTACTGGCTCCCAGAGCTCTGTGTGAGGCCAGTGGTCCAAGCCGTCAACGCAGTAAAATAAGCCCCAACAAGCTGGTGTCAGAAGTGGGATAGAGATCGAAGAACGAATGGTGAGTAAAGTGAATTATGTCCATTTAAGTACACCTTCCTTTGCTCCCACTCTCATCTTCCTCTGTAAACTGTATCTAATTAAATGAGTTGGGCACAGTCTTAGATAACACTAAGAAGTGTTTATTAGTCTCAAATCCAGCATATTTTTTCACATCCATCACCCATTGCCATCAAGTGATACCCAATAGTTAACATTCCCTTTATCCAATCCTTCTCATAGCAATGTGGCCCAACTGTCAATCAAGGCATGACCCCATAGCATTTCTGAGCCCTGTACCCTGGTACCTCAGAACTCGGACCCCGTTCCCAGAGGATGTGCGAAGTCTGCTTTATTGTATTCCTCAGGGGGAGCCGAACCTCTGGATACCAAACATACTAAGGGCTACTGACAGTACATTCTGAGTTAACCATATCACACAGTTATAATTACCCATGCCATCAATGCAACAATAATTACTATAAACCCACATAAGCCAATATGGCATCATAATTATGACCACCCTGCTCACATGGAAATAAAAGTCCAGGTAACAGTCCATATATCCATCTGTGACAGTCCATAAATCCATTTACAGTGCAATATTTGACCTGAAAGGGACTCCTTGTGCCAATCACTCCATGCCCTCCCAGGGACCCGCTGGTTAGATAACCTCCAAGAGACCCCAGTGGCGCCTTAGTGTCATAAGTGGGTAATGTATAGATATATACATATACAAATACATATACATATCTTGATGTGAGAGTCATTTTGTGAAACCTCTGTGAATGATTAAAAGTGTATAATTGTGTTACACTATTGTTCTTTCTTATTATTATTATTTGTTTCTACACAGTTCTATCCTGTCTGTTTATATGTGGGATTGACTAAAAGTTCAGACAGGATCATCAGATATGCTGAAAGCATTTAAACTCGTTATCACTCTTACACAATTTTTATTTCTTTAAAGACTGCACTGTGATATGAACTCTTTTCCTTTTTGAGATATTTGAAGATCTATACAAACAGTTATAAAGAAAAGTCAAAAGGCATCACCATGTAAATGTTGTGAAATTCAGGTAAATAGTAATGTTGAATTTAAGTAGATAGATAAATAGATAAATTGATAGATAGATAGATAAGTTACAGATGCTGAGGATCTAAACATAACACCCAAATGAACTTTTTCTTTACATATATGTATACAATATTCTGATTGCTTTTGTTTATAAAGTAGATGGATTGTCTTGTTTTCTGCATTTGGGAAGTTGTTGTGCTGCAAATAAATTTGTGAGTGTGATTGCTGTAAATTTTTTCTTTACAATACAACTGAGAAATGCAGGTTAGAGAATTTTCCTTTGTGTCTTTAAGGGTGTAGAGATTGTGTCCACCACTGAGAAATATTTCTAAAGCCGGCATAAATATAAAAAAGGAAAATCTTTTTTCCAGAAATATATAACAGTGGAGAATGTATGGTCTTGTAATGTTTGTAAGTATAAGACTTGTCTTTTTACTCTGTAGATCAGCTATTTGTACTTTCAAAAAACTTTATATTGTTGTGGTAATTTAAGACAATGTGTTTTTTCTATTTTAAAGCTTGCTAAAACTTATCTCCTTGTCCTCTAGAAAAAAAAACCAGTGATTTTTTGTGACAGGAATTCCCCCTCCCCACAGAAAATTCTTAAGGTCGTATTTAGTTTGAATTAAAAACTGTCATGTGTATGGAATGTTGTTGTTGAACTTTTTAAGGTGGTTTTTAGTATTTGAAGTAAATGTTTGTGGAGAGGTCTTAGGAAGGGGAGTGTTAGTTTGGAATTATTGTAAGTTAAGTATGGAACTTGAAGGGAAATAGTTCCTAGAAATGATTTAACAAGTGATTTAAGAAGGACATTTTGCATGTGAATTGATCCAAAATGGGATCATAATTGTTTGTTTTTGAATAGATTGCAAATATTAAATAATGAAAGAAAAAACAGGAAGCCCTTATTATTATAGAGAAATTGTGGTTCATTCCTTTGATTATAATTTACGTTTGTAGAAAGGAACTTATCCTTTCTTATCTGCAGGTGACCAACTATTTATGAAAGCCCTTACCCCCGAATTAATCCTTCTGCATGTATGATGTATCTGAAGTGAATGTGTCAAGGACAGTGTATCACTCAGACTGCCATAAGACTTATCATTGACAGACTTTTAGAGTCTGATACAGAGTCAGGATGGAATTGGACTAACTTCCCTTCCATTAGTTAACAACTTCCCTAGTGTCTCTTTACCCCCTCCATTCCTTGTGTCTCTTACCCCCATCCCCCTGTGTCTCTTCCCCCTCTCTCCCCATGACTCTTTCCCTCCCTCCCATGTGTCACTTTCCCCCATCTCCCTGCCCTGTGTATGTATTTTCCCACTCCTCTCCCTCTCCTGTGTCTCTTTCCCGCTTCCCTGTGTCTCTCCCCCTCTCACTCCCTTTTGTGTATCCCACCTCTCCCTCATCTCTGTGTCTTCCCTCTCCCTCCCCTGTGTCTCTTCCCCTCCATCCATTGTATCTCTTCACCCTCCCTTCCCTGTGTCTTTTTCCCCTTTCCCTCCCATGTGTCTTTTCCCCCTTCCTCCCCTGTGTCTCTTCCCCTCTCTCTCCCTTGTGTCTCTCCTAAATGAATTGTGTCTATTCCCCCTTGCGTCTCTTACCCCCTTCTCTTCTAGGTCTGTTCCACCCTCTCCCTCCCCTCTGTCTCTCCTCCTCTCCCTCCCATGTGTCTTTTTCACCCTCACCCTCTCCTGTGTCTCTTCCAGCCTCTACCTCACCTGTGTCTTTCCCACCCTTCCCTCCCCTGTGTCTCCCCCCCTCCCCCTCCCCTGTGTCTCCTTCCCCCTCTCACTCCCCTTTGTCTCTTCTCCCCTCTCCCTTCCCTGTGTCTCCCCCCCCTCTTCCTCCCCTGTGTCTCTTCGACCCTCCCCTGTGTCTTCCCCCCTCTCCCTTGGGTCTTTCCCCCTCTCCCGTGCACCTTTTGCCCCTCTCCCTCCCCTGTGTCCTTTCCCCCTTCTCCCTCCCCTGTGTCTTTTCCCCTCCCCCTCCCCTGTGTCTCCTTCGACCTCCCACTCCCCTGTGCCTCTTCCCCCACTATCTCCCCTGAGTTTTTCCCCCTCTCCCTCCCTTGTGTCTTTCCCCCCTTCCCTCCCCTGTGTCTCTTTCCCCCTCTCCCTCCCCTGTGTCTCCTTTCCCCCCTCCCCCTTCCCTGTGCCTCCTTTCCCCCTCTCCAGTGCCCCCTCTCCCTTCCCCTGTGTCTCTACACAGTCACTGTTCAGGACCCTTCAGTAGTTATTATATACACTGTGCAGGGCCCCCTGTAGTTATTATATTCTTACTGTGCAGGACCCTCCTATAGTTACCCTCATAGTCTGATTCAGTGCACATGAGCCCACACTCACTTTCCTCTCTGTGGCTTTCTCACAGCTGTGGCTTTTCTGTCTATCTGTCAGATGACTGTAAACTTCCTGTTGATCTTGGGAGCACCCACTGTGTACTCCCCACTGCTCACATGCACGCCTCTCTTTCAGACAGTCCAGGCGTGTTCACACACAGCTCCCTCTCTCACACAGTCCAGGGGCATGCATGCACAGCTCCCTCTCTCACACAGTTCAGGGGTGTGCATGCACAGCTCTCTCTCCCTGAGCCTTCTGGACACTGCTGGAGCACGCACGCAGGCATTGAGCATGCATGAGCCTTTCTTCCTCATCCCCTGCCTGCAGCGGGTGCTATCCCCCTCAACCTTATGGGCCTTACAGGCTTTGAGAAAAACGCCTTTGGCGCTCATTGCAGGCCCTGGAATGAGTGGCTTCATCACTCATTGAGCCAGCGCAAGCCATAGGTGGCACAGGTGAGGGTACTGGTCGTGCGGGTCTTGCAAAGAGCTCCTACGGTGCTTATTGTAGCAGTCATCAAACAATGTTAAGTCGGGCCAGCAGTGACCACCAGACGTGCTCAATGTGCATGCGCAAGCCAGTAATTTTTAACATTGCGTTATGACAACTCGCAATTACGACAACTATAATATCAACTCCATCCCTTGTGTCTCTTCCCCCCCTCTTCCCCCATGTCTCTTCCCCCTCTCCTTCCCAGTGTCTATTTCCCCTCCCTCCCTTGTGTCTCTTTCCCCTCCCTCCCCTGGGTCTCTTTCCCCACTCCTCTCCCTCCCCTGTGTTTCTTTCCCCCTCCTCTCCTTCCCCTGGGTCTCTCCCTGCTCCCTCCCCTCTGTCTCTCCCCCTCGCCCTCCTTTTTGTGTCTACCCCCTCTCCCTCATCTGTGTGTATTCCCTCTCCCTCCCCTGTGTTGCTTTGCCCCTCCCTCCCCTGTATCTCTTCTCCCCTCCTCTGTGTCTCTTCCCCCTCTCTCTCCCTGTGTCTTTTTCCTCCCTTTGTCTCTTACCCCTTTCTCCTCTGTGTCTCCTCCCCCCTCTCCCTCCCCTGTGTATCTTCCCCCTCTCCCTCCCTTGTGTCTCTCCCCCCTCTGTGTCTCTTCCACCCTTTCCCTCCCCTGTGTATTCCCCCCTCCCCATGTCTCCATCCCTGCTCTCCCTCCCCTGTGTCTCCTTTCCCCTCTCCCATCCCTTCCACCCGTTCCCGTCCCTGTGTCTTTTCCCACTATTCCTCCCCTGTGTATTTTCCCCCTCCCCCTCCCCTGTGTCTCCTTCCCTCCTCTCACTCCCCTGTGTCTCTTCCACCCTCTCCCTCCACTGTGTCTTTCCCCCCTATCCCTCCCTTGTGTCTTCCCCCTTCCCCATGTCTCTTCCCTCTCTCACTCACCTGTGTCTCTTCACCCCAACTCCCTTCCTTGTGTCATGTCCCCCCTCTCCAACCCATGTGTCTCTTCCACCTTCTCCTTCCCCGGTATATTTCCCCCCTCTTCCTCCCCTTTGTCTTTTCTCTCCTCCCCTGTGTCTTCTTCCCCCCTCTCACTCCCCTGTGTCTCTTCGCCCCTCTCCTTCCCTTGTGTCTTTTCCCCCCTCTCCCTCCCCTGTGTCTCTTCCACTCTCTTCCTCCCCTGTGTTTTTCCCCCCTCTCCCACCCCTGTGTCTCTCTCACCCTCTCCCTACCCTGTGTATTTTCCCACTCTCCCTCCCTTGTGTCTTTCCCCCTCACCATATCTCCTTCCCCCCTCTCCCTCCCCTGTGTCTCCTCCCCCTCATCCCATCCCTTTGTCTCCCCCCTCTCCCATCCCGGTGTCTCCTTTCCCCCCTCTTCAACCCCTGTGTCTCTTCCACCCTCTCCCTCCCCTGTGTCTTTCCCCCCTCCCCCTACTCTGTGTCTCCTTCCCCCCTTCTCACTCCCCTGTGTCTTTTCCCCCTCTCCCTCCCTTGTGTCTCTTCCACCCCCTCCCCTGTGACTTTCCCTGCTCTTTCTCCCTTCTGTCTTCCCCCTTCCTTTCCCCTGTGTCTCCTTCCCCCTCTCCTTCCCGTGTGTCTTCCACTCTCTTCCTCCCCTGTGTCTTTCCCTCTGCCCCTTCCCTGTGTCTCTCCCACCCTCTCCCTCCCCTGTGTCTCTTCCCCGATCTTTCTCCCTTCTGTCTTCCCCCCTTCCTTTCTCCTGTGTCTCCTTCCCCCTCTCCTTCCCGTGTCTCTTCCACTCTCTTCCTCCCCTGTGTCTTTCCCCCTCCCCTTCCCTGTGTCTCCCTACACCCTCTCCCTCCCCTGTGTCTCTTCCCCCCTTTGTCTCTATCCCCCTTCCTCCTCTGTGTCTCTTCCCCCTCTCCCTCCCTTGTGTCTCTTCCCCCTCTCCTTCCCCTGTGTCTCTTCAACTCTCTTCCTCCCCTGTGTCTTTCCACCCTCTCCCATCCCTGTGTCTCTTCCACCCTCTCCCTCCACTGTGTATTTTCCCCCTCACCCTCCCTTGTGTCTCCCCCCCTCCGCCATGTCTCCTTCCCCCTCTCCCTCGCCTGTGTCTCCTCCCCCCTTCCATCCCTTTGTCCCCACACCTCTCCCATCCCTGTGTCTCCTTTCCCCACTCTCTCTCTCCTGTGTTTTTTCCTCCCTCTTCCTCCCCTGTGTTTTCCCCCCTCTCCCTCCCCTGTGTCTACTTCCCCCCTCACACTCCCCTGTGTCTCTCCACCCCTCTCCCTCCCCTGTGTATTTCCCCCCTCTCCCTCCCCTGTGTATTTCCCCCCTCTCCCTCCCTTCTGTCTTCCCCCCTTCTTTTCCCCTGTGTTTCCTCCCCCTCTCCCTCCCCTTTGTCTCTTCCACTCTCTTCCATCCCTGTGTCTCCTTCCCCCCTCACACTCCCCTGTGTCTCTTCACCCCTCTCCCTCCCCTGTGTCTTTCCCCCTCTCCATCCCCTGTGTCTCTTCCACCCTCTCCCTCCCCTGTGTCTTTCCCCCCTCTTCCTCCCTTCTGTCTTCCCCCTTCCTTTCCCCTGTGTCTCCTTCCCCCTCTCCCTCCCCTATAACTCTTCCACTCTCTTCCTCCCCTGTGTCTATCCCCCTCTCTCTCCCCTGTGTCTTTCATTTTGCAGATCAATCTACATTTTCTCTGAAGCAAAGAGAATTTAAAATTTGAATTAAGTTCTTTCTTTCCTAAAGGAAAGCTATGAACAGAATACAAGGCATCAGAAACAATTATGAGTTTTGTTATCATTAAGTATTCTTCCAAAAAGGTTACTTAATTTCAGTTTTGAATCTTGAAAAGGTCTAATGAATATGCTTTAATTTGAGGAATTAATTTCTTCCAGTAAAGTCAGATGACCCATAGCCATTAAGTCATACTTGTTAATTTTGTTATACTGTAAGTGTAAGCTAATTGTGACACTTTTTATGATATAAATGGGTTCCTGGAAATTATTGCACACTAGTGAGTAAAGGCCCATATTCCAATACAATATTTTTTTTAGATTAAAAAATTAAATAAAATGAGTGCTGCAGGTCACATGTGTGCAAGATAGTAGTTTGCAAGGAGGGAGGAGGTTCAAGAAACTGAGAATCTGTTATTCTGTGGACGGCATGGAACTTAGTTAAATTTCAATTGTACATGAAAATTGCACTGAAAAGGATCAAATTAGTTATGTAAACCTTGTTCAAACATTTATATAAAACAATATTTAAAGCCTAAGTTGCAGGCCTAGGACAGCACATTTTTAGAGGGCAGCAGTCTACCTGAAGATGCAGAGCAGTACATTGAAACATGTTCATATATGCACAAAAATGTCTGTATGCAGTAATAATTGTCTCTGTAAATGTATTTCACACTTTCTGAAGTAATATATATGTATATATACAACTAAATTGTATTAAAAAAATGTACTTTTAAACTGTGTAAAAGGAACTTCTTGATCCGCCCAGCAGATAATAGTCCTCAATGACTGAATACAGTTGGTTAAGTGAGAATCTCCGCTGTCTTTGTCCAATAAAAAAAAAAACATTTCTAAAAAATCTATATATGTTAATAAACTATTGCATCAAGTTTTTATTATTAAAGGTACATTTAACTTAATAATAATAAGACTGTAATAACTGGCATGATTTATCCATTCCTGCTAAAGATTAAGTATGTTTTGCAATGCTCTGTAAGGATTAGAAAGTGGATGTAACAGGTAATAAAGTGGCTGATTGTCAGTGCATACTTCCACTGTCTAATGATGAGTTTAGTAGTCATTTAAATTCAACACATTTATATATACTTTCACTGGACTTTTATGATACCGTGATTACACAGCTTCTGCATTTCTCAAGCACATTCTGTCTCTAAAGAGGAATTATGCTCAGTCTACTGATGGAGAGAATCTGCAAATATATGGAAGAGCAAAAATAGTAATCTGCAAAAGTATGTGAGAGTGTTGAGGACTATTAAATGCATTCCAGACATTCCTCCCCCAAAACCCCATCCCCCAAAGTCATTACATTTCTGTTTTTTATAACAATATCAAGTGATCAGCAGACAAAAGTGAGTAAGGTGTCCATTCCCTGGCGCTCATAAGAACTCCTGTAAGGCTAACTTACAGCCTGATCCAGGAGAATCTAAGTCTGAATCTCAGTAGTCTCAATAGTAACACTACAGAATGGTAAACATTTACAAATTACACTAGCCGAGACATCCTCCTGTTTCTGTACATACTACTTTCCATGAAAGAGAAGGGTTTAAATTCTAACAAAAATCTAGAGGATTTATGACCCCTTTGCCTATGATCTGCTAGCCCCTATGAGCCCAGGTATCACATGGACTTTCCACTTAGTACCCTCTAGCCGTCTAAGCTGGGTATGCCCTGGGCTTTCCCCTCAATGGCCACTATGTCATATGAGCTGGAACTCCCCAGGGATTCCTCCTTAATACCCACTACCAATGAGGATCCCTAGTACCTCTAGTTTCCCCAACTAAAGAATACCCCAATTAACCCCAATAGTATTCTAAAGTATAACCTTGGGGGACCCTATGGATCTCCATGGAGTCTAATATTAACAACTATACCATGAGGACCCCAGTGGCACATAAAAATAACCAATGGGGGTTCTCAAGAATCTCCATTGCCTTGTTCTTACCACCATAGGAATCTATATTGGACCCCCATGGAACCTAACCCCTAAGAACATATAGAGTATGAAATTACACATGTAAGGAGGATAAATATACATTGTCTTTCCTGGATTGCGATCTGTGAATATTGACTGATTAGAATTTTAACCAATAAGATGGGCAGGTGTAATTCAAGTACTCAACCCTGATTGGCTAGAGTATGATTCTCACTGAATGTAATGATTAAAATAGTATATAAGGTTAAGGTGTGGTATAAAAAACATTAGTTGTGCGAGCTCCTCAGACCTCTATTAGAATACATTGTTTTGTTTATAAAACATCAGTTTTTTTATGCAGAGGTTCATTCTTCAATCAACATGCTAGTGGCAGTGATCATGGGGGCCCTTCTTGACCTCCATGGTTGTTAGGGGCCATGGAGGTCTAATTTGGACCCTTGTGGTGGTAGTAAAGATGCTATGGGGGCCCTAGATGCTACAAGGGTCAATAAGGACCCCCATGGTTTTATTATACTATAGTGTATTCCCAGGGTAGAGAAGCTATTAGTAGGTCTCATGGAGTTTTATAAAGACCACCATCTTTATACCATGGGGGTTTAAAGGGCTTCTAGGATGAGTTGTTCTGCCTATACATGGGCTTAAAATAATCCATAGTTTTTTTTTTATTTCAGACTCAGAGAAAGACTTTTGAGTAAACATCAGCGAGTCTGGATATTGTTACAGGTGGTTTAATTTTGAAAATAGTTATGGACAGGTACACAGTGCTTAGGTTATTAGGGACATTTCAAACACATTTTTCTGTAATCTACTAAGTAATACTGTCATGCATTTTGGGGCTAAAGAATGCCACAACCATCTATAATTTACATTATGCCCATTGCCACTTATTATTTACCATTGTAATCATACACAAACACAGTAAGCCTCTTTAACTTGTGAAGGGGCTAAATCATTTTTCTCTTTGTTCAAATTAAATGTCTGAATTTGCAAATATTTTTCTCTTGGGTAAGAAGGTTGAAATGAAATATTGTAAGGTTTTTAGATAGTGTCTTCTAAATGTACGCATTTTTTTCAATGTTCCATTATTTCTTCAAGTCATGTTATAAAACAGGTGTATATGATTAGCATACAATGGTAGTCTGTTTACCAGAAATAATTTGGCACATAATTAACACCAAGGTCATAATGTTTTATTATGACCAGATCACTCCCATGTGGTTGGAAGCAGACATTCACAATAGTCTTTTAATATATTCTAATCTATTCCTATATAATAAAAAGAGGAGAAACTAATTGTCATTGGTAGAAACCAGCCTCATGATGAGGGGACAGAAAGAGTTTATCAAAAGCAGGGGGAGAATATTCTGGGCTTTTTGTCTTTGGTCTTTGGCTTTTTTTCCGGGGGTCTTTCCTGCTACCATTTGAGTCCTACCCTATACCATTTCCAATCTTATCTGACAGTCCTGTTCTGAGAACAAACTGACCGTCATTATTGGCATAAACGTATGCCCCCTTCAAATCTTCCTTAAGATATATTTCTATATCTGACTATATCAAATTCTATTCTATATCAACTCTCCCTAAATAATCCAAGCACACAAAGAAGGATTTGTTCTGTGAGAAGGGACTCTCCAGTCACAGGTGTTATCCTGAAATTCCATAAATGGTAATATATAAAATGGTATTAACTATTTCGTTTGTAGTAGAGTTAAACCTAGCCCTCTATACCACACTCCTTCTGTTACCCTTTTGGGAGTGGTCACAAACCCAGACAGATGAGCATATATTCCAGACTGTAGATGTTAATCAATATTTTAATCTGTGCCCATATCCCCTAAAACAGACTGATTGGTTTTATTCAATAATGTAAACATTTAGCTCTGTTACAAAGATCAATATATAATTATTAAAACATACACACAACAAACCATACTTAGCTATTCTCAACATATATAATCTTGTTTCACATAATCAACAAAACTGTTTTACATTGTTATTGATTGAATTGACTGACTTGAGAAATTAAATTAAATATAATCAATTCTGATGTAAGACCCACAACCAAATAACAGCTTGCCAACACCTAAATAAAAAGTGTATTAGCTTGCAACCTCACATACAATATAATCAACTCTGATACATATTGCTTCAATATAGATTTCTATGTTCCTACTGCTATATAAAGTGTCATACTATATTTGACTAATTTCATAGAGTAATAGGATATATTGCTAATTATTAATATAATATATATATATCATAAATAGACAGCCGTTTGTGTATTCATAGCATTTCTGTATTGCACTAACCAAATATATAGACAGACTGCTAACCAAGCGTTATAAGATTATATACTCTGATCATATACTCCTATATTGAACTAACCTAATATAGACTGTATTAAAATAAATTGTTAATTTTTATTGATATGTTTGTATACACTGCTAATTGATTGATATATTGATCTAACCAAATATAAAGTGTTTAAGACTAATTGTTATCCAATCAGAGATTGTAATACACGTCATATAGATTGTATTGTGATCTACCTAAATATCAAAGCTAACAAGTATAAACACTCATAATTGTTTATCCTTGATATTTACTATTATTCCAATAAAAGCATTTTCGACACACAGCAAATACTTATCGATAACTTGATCTTTGAACTTAATCAATCTATACACTGTAATATTTTAAGAAACTATATTATTCTATACAGTGTATTATTTATGTCAGATCAATTGCACTGACAATACAAGATCAATAATTTATAAAAAATCTGCCTCACAAAAATTAACTTTGAAATTATGGTGTAACAGAATTGTCTGTGTCAAAAAAAACCTTTTTCCAGTTTCTGGATCTTAGCCCATTAAAGGAGAGACAGCTTGGCTCTATCTAAGGTCTGGACCACTCAGACACAGAGACAGCAGGATGTGTATTAGAACGTCGCCCTATTGTTCTCAGGTGCCTTAATTGTCTGCCACACCCTCCCATTGTTACATTGTGTACACCTCCTCTGTATCTAACTGCTATAAATATTGTTTGACTTTTCAAAACAAGTCAGTTCACTTTTGGAGACATATATAAATTGTGTGTCTCTTATTTTGCTCCTGTTCTGCTGGATGACTGCAGGGAGGTACTGGGTGACTCTGTAAGATCCTTCTGGGGTAGGTTTGACTGTAACAAGTCATATCAAGCCCCCTATGAAGCAGATCTGGAGTCTCTTGGTAGCCTGGAAGTACTGATTTCTGATGTAAGGACCCTGACCGAAACAGAAGCCAGATATTAGGGTGCTGGTGCCAAGATTTCCAAGAACCACACAGTCCTTGTGGGTAGTTAACATGTAGTCTATAGCAGGTGGCCATGGCTTTGTATAGCCCCTACCCTTGGATCATCACAGTCTGGATATAATTAAAGCAGCCAACAGTATGTTTGCACAGAGACTCAGATGATCAGATTTTGTTGGATTTCTTTTTTCTAAAAAACAAAATAAAGCTTGCCATATAAAAAAAGGCATTTGAATAAAAAAAAATTATCTGAAGTAGCATGCAGTCCCCAGAAATACTGACTCTTTGTAGTTTTCTGTGTGAGTAATGGGAATGAATTACTCCATTCAGAGATATGGAAACACAAAGTTGAGGAGAACAAATACTGCTTTTGGACGCTTTTAGAACACTTGCTTTAGATCTCCGTACCAGTTTCACTTATAGATTCACATGTTGCAACTGACTGTCCTTAATAATTATTGATGCAGCTGGATATCTACCAGTATGATAATGAAGGCTAATGTAGCTAAGGATGTGGTATGTAAAAGAGATCCACAGCAAACTACCTTAACATTTTTACTAAAATTCCCTTTAGCTACTATATGCTGCTCTAGTCTTTGATATATGTCTAGGTTAAATCTTCAGTATTTACAAACAACAAGGTCCCTATTCAATTGAGTAATTGTTGGTGATTGGAGCCCCTAATGTAGCCCGTGAACTAATTTGCTATTCAATTGGCGCCTTTTATCTACTCACAAATGATCTGCGAGTTACAGGCTGAAAATCCCTGCAGTTGTTAAAATTGTAACTCCGACCCAGCTAAGCCTTTGATCTTTCAAATCCGTAAATATTACAATCACAAATCGCTATTCATTTTTTCAAACCCGCAAATGTTTTCACACCTGTTAAGGGCAAATGTAGAAGAAAATCCGACGAGTACCAGATAGGACTCTCAAGGGGGTAAAACACTGGTTTGTAGCACTGTAAATGCAAATAAAAAATCAATACTGCACTTTTAAAGATGGTGAAAGTGATGAAAAACATTAGAATTAATTGCACAACAGTCTGAAGCTCGCAAATATGCAGTATGTTTGCACAGAGACTCAGATGATCAGATTTTGTTGGATTTCTTTTTTCTAAAAAACAAAATAAAGCTTGCCATATAAAAAAAGGCATTTGAATAAACATTTTTTATCTGAAGTAGCATGCAGTCCCCAGAAATACTGACTCTTTGTAGTTTTCTGTGTGAGGAATGGGAATGAATTACTCCATTCAGAGATATGGAAACACAAAGTTGAGGAGAACAAATACTGCTTTTGGACGCTTTTAGAACACTTGCTTTAGATCTCCGTACCAGTTTCACTTATAGATTCACATGTTGCAACTGACTGTCCTTAATAATTATTGATGCAGCTGGATATCTACCAGTCTGATTATGAAGGCTAATGTAGCTAAGGATGTGGTATGTAAAAGAGATCCACAGCAAACTACCTTAACATTTTTACTATAATTCCCTTTAGCTACTATATGCTGCTCTAGTCTTTGATATATGTCTAGGTTAAATCTTCAGTATGTACAAACAACAAGGTCCCTATTCAATTGAGTAATTGTTGGTGATTGGAGCCCCTAATGTAGCCCGTGAACTAATTTGCTATTCAATTGGCGCCTTTTATCTACTCACAAATGATCTGCGAGTTACAGGCTGAAAATCCCTGCAGTTGTTAAAATTGTAACTCCGACCCAGCTAAGCCTTTGATCTTTCAAATCCGTAAATATTACAATCACAAATCGCTATTCATTTTTTCAAACCCGCAAATGTTTTCACACCTGTTAAGGGCAAATGTAGAAGAAAATCCGACGAGTACCAGATAGGACTCTCAAGGGGGTAAAACACTGGTTTGTAGCACTGTAAATGCAAATAAAAAATCAATACTGCACTTTTAAAGATGGTGAAAGTGATGAAAAACATTAGAATTAATTGCACAACAGTCTGAAGCTCGCAAATATGCAATATATATATATAAATATTTTTTTTTTCTTATGTTTTATTTCCGTGTTATATCAGTCTCGGTCTCAAGGAGTTAATACATATCAGGCCAACAACATCGACTAGAACAGTATCGGCATTCACTTCTATTATTTTGTACATTGCCAGATTGCGAGTGTGATCGCATATCGGACTTCTAAACGCTAATTGATTGACGTTTAACCTCCATGTATTAATGATGTCATGATGATGGTCTCATTTACTATTGGCTGTTTGGAAATCGGTAGTTATGGCCTTGCTTAATTGATCATGATCATGCTCTGGAATTCTACTTATGATTGCATGGTTTACGGTTTAGGCTTTCGGCCAGGTACTTGCGGGCTTGTTCAATTGAATCGCTCTGTAACTGTTGCAATTGAATAAGGCCATAAGAGTATTAATCTATTAGGCATGAGTAATACGCTACAGTATATATTTTTGCAATATTTCATTAGATAGGGTAGTTAAACTGCCCACACAAATATATTATGTTACAACAATTAATGTGATATATTTTATTATTAATATATTGACAAAATGCAAAAGCCACTGTTGAACAAAAAACAAGAAAAGACTCATTATACAATTATTTTGTTGTAGCTAAGGATTCAGGGTACTTGCATGCAGATTACAAATATTTAATATATGTATAACATAATATTTATATAAGGCTATTTTGCAAAAGGAAAGCTACCCTTATGAACCAACTGAGAAGATGACAAAGATGACATTTTTGCAAACTTAATTTTACATGTTTATCAGGCTTGCTAAGAGGAGCTACTATTCTGCTGAATACTTTGAGCAAAAGAGATTGATTGTCAAGTGTATAGATCAAATGAGATTGTCCACTGACCTATGTTCATTGCAAGCTATGGTGTTTAATCAAAGATTCACCATCATTTGATCAATGACATCAGGTGTTGTGGGTTCACCAATGAAATTATTTTAAGTTTGTAAGACTCTGGGTATAGAAAGAGCCTGGGAGAAAGAAGTTTCTCTTAAGCTGGCTCAGACAGAAAGTAAAAGTAATTTCTAGTCTGATATAAAAATAAATACAATTGCACAATTTTGCTGTTGGCAATAGATACCTAATATTAGGTCTTGATCAATTTGTTCCCTTTAAGTATGTGTGTGTGCATGTGTAAGCTTGCATGTCTCCTGGGAGATGCTCATGTGTCTTACTTTGAGTCCAAAAAAACACATTATCTCCTTGATCTATAATGTAACTGGAAGCTGTGAGTCAGCATTAGCACAAATGATTTGCAGTAGCTTAAATTATACACCCTTGCGATGTAGATGGGAGACGTTAGTCTATTTATTTATTTTTAAATACATTTTATTATTTTCTACATAAAAAATATACAATATACAGACAAATATAAAATATACATTTTACAGACAAAAGGATACAAAAGCATAACAATATATTCACACATACACATTCAAAAAGCTGCCATTGCTTACATATTGCACTTATATGACATAATAAAACAATATACCTTGACCATTTTTTTCTTTCCTTTCCCCTTCTCTTTTCTCTTTCCCTTCCTTTTTTTCCTTCCTTCCCTTTTTACTTATGATCTATTCTTATTCTCTATGAGTTAGCATTATATATTGATCCCATAATTCCCAATTTGCACATAGCCGTTTATTTATGGGATTCAAATCAAAATTCCTCTTCATAATATCCCGATTGATTTTTATTGTATTTACTACTTCATTCCATGATGGAATTGTCGATTGCTTCCAATATTTTGATAGAAAGTTTTTTACAATCTAGAGAATATGAGAAATTAGAAATCTTTCATGTGTCACAACTAGTGATGTCGCGAACATAAAATTTTCAGTTCACGAACCGCGAACGCGAACAGCCTCAAATGTTTGCGAACCGGCGAACCCGGCGAACCGCCATAGACTTCAATGGACAGGCGGATTTTAAAACCCACAGGGACTCTTTCTGGCCACAATAGTGATGGGAAAGTTGTTTCAACGGGACAAACACCTGGACTGTGGCATGCCGGAGGGGGATACATGGCAAAACTCCCACGGAAAATTACATAGTTGGTTTTAAGCCATAAAGGGCATAAATTACCTAACATTCCTAAATTGTTTGGAAAAACGTGCTTTAAAACATCAGCTATGATGTTGTATCGATCAGGTAGTGTAAGGGTTAGGCCCGCTTCACAGTGACAGACCAAACTCCCAGTTTAACGCACAGCAAACAACCGCAAACAGTCCATTTGCACAACCCCAAACTCCCCATTTGCACAAGGTTGGAAACCAAGCTAGCCATGTCCCGTTCCTTGTCCTCACTGATGTCATTGAAGGTCTCTTCCTCCACCCAGCCACCAAGGGTCCCCGAAAGGTGACAACAAGCCCCCTGGGACGCCTGCTGTGTTTGGTCTTCCACCTCCTCAAAGCCACCTTCCTCCTCTGACTCCTCTTCTTCAGACTCCTCTCACTGCGTTGCTTCTCTCTGCATTATTATAAGGTGTGTTAAGTTGTACTACTCTTATCAGTTTAATACCTCTTACTTCACCTATCAGGGGACGTGTATAAGGCCTGGATTTTCGGAACCGGGAGATGGAAAAAGATGCTTGGTTGGTCGTATCACTTACATTTTGGGGCACAGCACGTGCAATCAAAGGTGCCACCAGATAGGAGTGGCGTGTTTGTAAGTACTACTCTTATCAGTTTAATACCTGTTACAGCACCTATCAGGGGGCGTGTATAAGTCCTGGATTTTTGGAACCGGGAGATGGAAAAAGATACTTGGTTGGTCGTATCACTTCAAATTTGGGGCACGGCGCGTGCAATCAAAGGTGCCCCCATATAGGAGTGGCATGTTTGTAAGTACTACTTTTATCAGTTTAATACTTTTTACGTCACCTATCAGGGGACGTGTATAAGGCCTGGATTTTTGGAACCGGGAGATGGAAAAAGATGCTTGGTTGGTCGTATCACTTCAATTTTGGGGCACGTCACGTGCAATCAAAGGTGCCACCAGATAGGAGTGGCGTGTTTGTAAGTACTACTCTTATCAGTTTAATACGTCTTACAGCACCTATCAGGGGGCGTGTATAAGGCCTGGATTTTTGGAACTGGGAGATGAAAAAAGATACTTGGTTGGTCGTATCACTTCAAATTTGGGGCACGGCGCGTGCAATCAAAGGTGCCACCATATAGGAGTGGCTTGTTTGTAAGTACTACTTTTATCAGTTTAATACCTGTTACGTCACCTATCAGGGGACGTGTATAAGGCCTGGATTTTTGGAACCGGGAGATGGAAAAAGATGCTTGGTTGGTCGTATCACTTCAAATTTGGTGCACTTTGTGACATTAGCTTCTTACGCTCAAGCGTGTCCTTTATAGGCACCTGACTATGGGCAGATGAGCAGGAACTGCTCAAGGCGAGAGACGGAGTGGCGGATGGTTGAGAGGGGGAAAGGAGGACAGCAGTGGTTGATGTGGCTGATGATGCTGGACCAGGAGGGGGGTGGTGGCTTTGAGTTTGTGTGCTGCTTGTACTCATGTGTTGGTCTGGAGTCACCCAAATATTAGGTCTCAACCTGTAGAGGATAAGGGAATCAGGCTACTCTAGACCTCATTCATCATTACAGGTTTTGACAGATTGGTACTATGCGTGCAAGCTACTGTGACAACAGATGTGAGTGGCACTGTGCACTTGCAAAAGTTGGCAGAGGAGACGCTGTAGGTCTGACACACACGCTTGCAGACAACTAACTGCTATTCAATGTATTACAGTCAAAATTGTATTCTTTGTTTCAATGTGCACTACTGACTGTTACACCAGATATGAGTGGTGGCACTGACTGGGCAAGTGGGCACAGTATACGATGTGAGCCTAAGACACAAACGCTGGCAGGCAGGCAAATGAAATTAGATTACACCGAAAAAAAGTGTTGTTTTTTTAAATGTGGAGTGCTGGTACACCACTAGATTGGATTGGTTGAACTTGGCACAGTACTTGTAAGCCTGACACACACACTGGCTAGCGGTCAGGCAAATGAACTTAGATTGGCGGTCAGGCAAATGAACTTAGATTTAAGAAAATAAAATTATTGTTTTTTTAAATGTAGACTGCAGGTACACCACTAGATTAAATTGATTGAACTTGGCACAATACTTGTAAGCCTGACACACACACTGGCTAGTAGTCAGGCAAATGAACTTAGATTGGCGGTCAGGCAAATAAACTTAGATTTAAGAAAATAAAATTATTGTTTTTTTAAATGTAGACTGCTGGTACACCACTAGATTGGATTGGTTGAACTTGGCACAATACTTGTAAGCCTGACACACACACTGGCTAGCGGTCAGGCAAATGAACTTAGATTGGCGGTCAGGCAAATGAACTAAGATTTAACAAAATAAAAGTTTTGTTTTTTTAAAAGTAGACAACTAGTAAACAAGATTGTATTCATTGCACTGTGCACACACAGTATAGGTTGTGAGCCTGACACACACACTTGCTAGCAAGGGCTAGCAGGGAGACAGGCAAATAAAGTTAGATTAGACAAAAAAAAAAAACAAAAAAATGATGTTATAGCCCTAAAAAGGGCTTTTTGGGGGGCTGTGTTTACAGCAGAGATCTGATGAGTCCTTCAGCACTGCACTGGACACTGAATAAACTTGCCTAGCTATTGATTTCCCTATTCAATCAGCATCACCTACACTCTCCCTCCTCTCAGTAAGACTGCAAGTTAGTTATGATTCCAAAATGGCTGCTGTCCATGAGGTAGAAGGGTCTGGAAGGCAGGGTATGATGCTGATTGGCTGGAATGTGTCTGCTGACTGTGAGGTGCAGGGTCAAAGTTTGCTCAATGATAAAGTATAGGGGACGGATCGAGCATCGCATATGTTCGCAGTTCGCCACGAACGCGAACATGCTATGTTCACCGGGAACAGTCCGCCGGCGAACTATTCGCGACATCTCCAGTCACATCTGTATCTATATCTAAGTGAAATAAGGCCATCTGAAGAGTACCTATTAGATGTTTATTACAGATTTTTGATACTTCTGAGAAGCATTTTACCCATAATGCATTGATCTTATTGCATTCCCACCATACATGTAATGTCTACCTTTCTTGCCACATTCTTTCCAGCATAAATCCTCTGGTTGGAAGTTTAATTTTCACATAAACTGGGGAGTATAATACCACCTCTGTGTGATTTTAAAATAGAGTTCCAAATATGAAGTGTTAATCGCTGATTTCTTTACTAATTGTAATGAATTAGCCCACAAAGAGGACTCGAAAGACAGGTTTAATTCCGCTTCCCAAGCAAATATAGCACTCGATTTTATAAAAGTAAGTTCATCGGACATTGCCCTACTACACTTCGATATAATTTTAGAGTCATCCTCTTTGGACGCCATAATCTCCAACTTATATAAACTATCTTCATTCACTGGTTTGAAACTCCAGAGCAACATACGCTTTTTATTGATTCAAAATCAAGCCATGAGATCTTAATATTATTGAGTTTAGTTTGTAAAGTAGTTAAATCTATTAGTTTACTTTCTGAGTACATATCCCCTATATATCTAATGCATTTGTTTTTAAAATATATAAGGGTTTGATCATTCTCTTTAGTTCTTTTGATTTCTATAGGCGAAGCCAAAGATTGAAAATAGATTAAAAAAAAAATTTAATTTAATTTTGAACTAAAATTTTATCATGGCTCTAAGCCCTCCCAGTAAGTTACTGAGAGGGATAGATTCAATATTTGGCTGCCACGTAACAGTATGAATTGGTATATCTCCCAAAAGATTATCCTCTATATTTTTCCAAATTGCTCTGTTACTCTGGATATTCAAAATCATTAATTTTGAAATCAGGATTTTATCATGCATATCCTGTATTGATGGTAGGCCCATACCTCCTTTTTCACATTTTTTACATGTTATTGCCTTCTTGATTCTTGCTTTTTTACCCAAATAAATAAACATCTATATACGATTGAATCAAACTTAGGGAGTTATTGGGAACTTTCTCTGGTATATATCTAAATATGTTAACTTTGGAATGATGCACATATTAATTGTTGCTATTCTGGCCGACCAAGTCAGATGTAATGTTTTCCATTCATTTATCAACATTTTTATATCATTTTGAAGGTTACTCAAGTTATCCCTCATAAAGTTTTTCATAGAGAAAGAAAATTTCAGGCCCAAATGTGTTATTGACCTAGAATTCCAATTATACATAAATTGTTGTTTTAAAAATTGCTTTGTTTCGCCCTTTATTTTTCTATGTATTATATCAGATTTTGAAGGATTTGTTTTAAAATATGAGACGCTACCAAATTCATAAAGAATTTGATGCAACTTGACACATGAACTCTGAGGATTCATGAGTGTTTGTTATTTTTTATGGAGATATTATTTCTTATCTATAAATAAAATAAACAGGAGGGGGGATAGGGGGCATCCTTGGCGTGTCCCGTTGCTAATGGTAAAACTCTCTGACTCGTATCCTGGTCCTGAAATATACGCTGACAGTTTTGTATATAGAGCCTTAATAGCTTTAGCTCCAAAGTCACCCATACCATATTATTTCAAAACTGCATCTAGAAAGTCCCAGCTGACCCTGTCGAACGCTTTTTCAGCGTCAAGCGACAGGGCCAGCAAGGATAAGTCTTTGCTCCTAGTAATTGACATGATATCTACCAAGCGTCTAATATTGTCAGAGGCTTGTCTTCCTTTGACAAAGCCTGATTGATCTAGATGTATTAATTTAGGTATAATAATATTTAGTCTATTTGACAATATTTTAGTATATATTTTTATATCTACGTTTACCAAGGAGATTGGACGGTAACTTGCACTAAGTTCTGGATTTTTACCCTTCTTTAGAATATTTATTATTTTAGCTTTAGATAGTTCTGCTCTTAATTTACCCTTGGTTTTGATCTCATTGGAACATATTGTTCACAGATCAATTTTGAAAATATTTGATAGTATAATTTATCAAAACCATCTGGTCATGGTGCCTTGTTTTTTTCACCATTTTTTATAACATCTAAAATGTCCTCACTACTAATCTTTTTATTAAGATTTTCGAGTTCTTCTGCTGTAATTAAGGGCAATTTAATTTGACATAGACATTTTTTAATATCCCCTAAATCTGGTTTTCTAAAAAGTGGGTCCTGTTCCAGGTTATATAGAGATTTATAATACTTCATAAAGATATTAACAATCATATCTGGATGAGAATATGTTTTATTATCTAGGCCCTTCAACCTTAGAATTCTATTTAGGTTTTTTTTTTTTTTTTACTTATTCGCCCAAAATGTCCCTGTTTTGCTCCCAAAAACAAAATGTGATTTCTGATATTTCCACAGGAGATTATCAACCTGATTTTGTAATATTTTTTCAATCTGCAGATTTAAAGAATTGATTATTTTTTTACTCTCTTTATTTGGCTTTATCTTATTTTGAACTAATATTTTTACTAGCTTAATATATAAGATACTCAGAGGTTTACCTCTTTTCTTTTTTTGTTCTAATGCTTTAGCAAACAATAATCCTCTCACAAAGGCCTTTTTGGCACACCATGTTATAGATGGGGAATTAACCTTATCTTTGTTAAACCTAAAAAAAATGTATATCTCTTTTTTTAATGTTCTAACAAAGAGGGATCAATTCTCCAGTTTTTTTTAGTTCGCCTTTCCGTGGTGTCATTTATCATAATTATAAGCATCGAGGGTGTCTGACCACACCAATGTCTTTATTTCCACATTTTTTACCCTTCTCAGGGACTGAAGATCTACAAATAAATGGTTGAGTCTGGAGTATGAACTAAACCGGCCAGAGAAGAAAGTATAGTCTCTCTCGAACGGGTGTAGTACCCTCCAAGCATCTAAAAGATCAAAATATTAGACGTTAGTCTATTGACTGGTGATTTAGTTAAACATAATGAATCTCTAATATGTAAAGTAGACTCAAGAGAGGCAAGACAGGTAAATAAATTTCCATACATTTGTCAGTATTAAAGCAGATTTCATTTTGATCTCCATGTGTATTATTTTAATTATACAACATTTTTCGATGAACTTTATTATTTTGCATTATCTGCAGGAAGACATTATTACATCAGCACACACACCTTGCAAGTGGTCATTAAACCAGCATTTGTTTTATTAAGTTCAGTATAATACAGTGGGGGGGAAAAGTATTTGATCCCCTGCTGATTTTGAATGTTTGTCCACTGACAAAGAAATGATCAGTCTATAATTTTAATGGTAAGTGTATTTCAACAGTGAGAGATAGAATAACAACAACAACAAAAACACAAGAAAAACGCATGTCAAAAAAGTTGTAAATAGTTTTGCAGGTCAATGAGTGAAATTAGTATTTGACCCCTTTGACTTAGTACTTGGTGGTGAAACTCTTGTTGGCAATCACAGAGGTCATTTTTTTTTGTAGTTGGCCACCAGGTTTACACACATCTCAGGAGGGATTTTGTCCCACTCCTCTTTGTAGATCCTCTCCAAGTCATTAAGGTTTCGAGGCTGATGTTTGGCAGCTTGAACCTTCAGCTCCCTCCACAGATTTTCTATGGCATTAAGGTCTGGAGACTGGCTAGGCCACTCCAGGACATTCATGTGCTTCTTCTTGTGCCACTCCTTTGTTGCCTTGGCTGTGTGTTTTGGGGCATTGTCATGCTGGAATACCCATCCATTACCCATTTCCAATGCCCTCGATGAGGGAAGGAGATTCTCACCCAAGATTTGACAATGCATGGCCCCATCCATTGTCCCTTTCATACGGTGCAGCTGTCCTGTCCCCTCAGCAGAAAAACATCCCCAAAGCTTAATGTTTCCACCTCCATGTTTGATGGTGGGGATGGTGTTCTTGGGGTTATAGGCAGCATTCCTCCTCCTCCAAACATGGCTAGTTGATGCCAAAGAGCTTGATTTTGGTCTCATCTGACCACAACACTTTCACCCAGATATCCTTTGAATCATTCAGATGCTCATTGGCAAGCTTCAGACTGGCCTGTACATGTGCTTTCTAGAGCAGGGGTGACCTTACAGGCACTACAGGATTTCAGTCCTTAACAGTTTAGTGTGTTACCAATTGTTTTCTTGGTGACTATAGTCCCTTCTGCCTTGAGATCATTAACAAGATCCTCCCGTGTAGTTCTGGGCTGATTCCTCACCATTCTCATGGTCATTAAAACTTCACAAGGTGAGATCTGACATCAGACCGAGGGAGACTGGCAGTTATTTTGTGTTTCTTCTATTTGCGAAAAATCGCACCAACTGTTGTCACCTTCTCACCAATCAGTTTGGCAGTGGTCTTGTAGCCCATTCCAGCCTTGTGTAGGTCTACAATCTTGTCCCTGACACCATTGGACAGCTCTTTGGTCTTGGCCATGGTGGAGAGTTTGGAATCTGATTGATTGCTTTTGTGGATAGGTTCTTTTTATACAATTAAGAAACTGAGATTAGGAGCACTCCCTTTAAGAAAGTGCACCTAATCTCAGCTTGTTACCTGTATAAAAGACACCTGGGAGCCAGAAATCTTGCTGATTGATAGGGGATCAAATACTTATTTCCCTCACTGACCTCAACTCAATTTATAACTTTTTTGACATGCGTTTTTCTTGTTTGTTTTTGTTATTATGTCTTTCACTGTTAAATTACACGTACCATTAAAATATATAGACTGATCATCTCTTTGTCAGTGGACAAATGTTCAAAATCAGCAGGGGATCAAATATTTTCCCCCTTACTGTATATATAGTTGTCATACTGCAAGTTGTCGTCACAGTTGCAAAGAGAGACAGGGGAGGGAGAGAGGGGGCAAAGAGAGACAGGGAAGGGATAGAGGGGTCACAGAGAGACAGGATAGGAAGAGTGGGGGCAAAGAGACACAGGGGAGGAAGAGATGGGGCAAATAAAAGACAGGGGAGGGAGAGAGGGGCAAAGAGACACAGGCGAGGATAGAGGGGTCAAAGAGAGACAGGGGAGGAATAGTGGGGCAAAGAGAGACAGGGGAGGGAGAGTGTGGACAAAGAGAGACAGGGGAGAAAGAGAGGAGCCAAAGAGAGAGAGACAGGGGAGGTAGAGAGGGAGCAAATAGAGAGGGAGGGGGCAAAGAGAGATAGGGGAGGGAGACTGGCAAATTTAGAGAGAGAGAGAGAGCAAAAAGAGACAGGAGAGGGGGGCAAAGGGAGACAGGGGAGGGAGAGAGGGGGCAAAGAGAGACAGGGGAGAGAAAAAGGGGCAAAGTGAGACAGGGGAGAAGAAGAGGGGGGCAAAGAGAGGCAGGAGAGGGAGAGAGGGGGCAAAGAGAGACAGCGGAGGGAGAGAGGGGCAAAGAGAGACATGGGAGGGAGAGAGGGGGCAAATAGAGACAGGGGAGATAGACAGGGGCAAAGAGACTCAGGGGAGGGAGAGAGGGGGGAAAGACACACAGGGGTGGGATAGAGGGGTCAAAGAGAGACAATGGGTGAGAGAGGGGGCAAAGAGAGACAGGGGAGGAAGAGAGGGGCAAAGAAACACAGGGGAGAGAGGGGAAAAGAGACTCAGGGGAGGGAGAGAGAGGGGAAAGAGACACAGGGGAAGGAGAGAGGGGGCAAAGAGAGATAAGGGATGAGAGAGGGGGCAAAGAGAGACTGGGGAGGGAGAGGCCATAGAGAGACCAGGGAGAGAGAGAGAGGGACCAAAGAGAGACTAGGGAGGGAGATGGGGGGGGTTGAGACACAGGGGAGGGAGAGGGAGGGTGGGAAAACCATTTAGAAAAATCCATCATGTCGTCATTTTTGATGGGCAGGTCGCTAGCTATTTATAATGTATATACAGAATGCAAAATACAGAATTAGCATTGTGTCCTGCCTTTAGGTACATGCAATTGTTACCTTCAAAATCATGGTTGTGAAAATGTGTTGATTATTTATATAATAAATCTTTTATACTTTGGTATTCACTAATTGTTGCTATATTAATTTTGTATCACCTATCTATGCTGGGTAGCAGCATAACACACTATACCACATCGCCTTAATAAATGAGCCACCCCTGCTCACAAACTACAGTAAAGACACTGTCATTTCAAATGTAAATTCAGCACTTCATGTCTAAGCTCGTCTTTGGTAACCTTTTTACTTGATGGGTCTCATATGAGGTCCTTAACTCCTTACAATGGATGCACAATACATTTATCCTCATATTTACAAACTTGGCAAAAAAACACTGTGAAAGGCAACTATATATTAAGGTGAAAAGTATTATCTTTCTCTCTTCCTCTCTCTCTCTCCCTCTCTTCTCTGTGACAAAGCTAAACAGAAATATGGAAGAGTCCTAGAGGGCAGATATCTGAGCCTGAGGCTGGATAGAGACATTTTCCTAATCCAGTACCACAGGTGTTAAAATGGCTCTATTGCATCACAATGTGGCTGCAGCAGTGAACAGGCTGGAACAGACTGTTGAAAGATCAGTGCACAGTGCGTCACGTGCCATTGATGTTAGAGGTAAACAGCGGCTGCAAAGGTGTGTGAGGACCCACTGACATGTTTCAGTTGAGCAACACACTGTCCAAAAGAACCAGGGAGTTACCAGACATACTGTATGTCTAAAATGACAGTACAGCGAACCCTGTTGTGTACAGGACTTCATTGTCAGAAACTGTTTCAATTTGCACAAAAGCAGTGAAATTGGACCTCTTCTGATTGACAAAGGGTTGCCATCTCTTATGAGGCTCCCAGCTTACATTCCTAGTAAAGCCTTGCAGGTGCTAACAGTGAGCCTAGCACCTGCAGGGCTAGAACATGTAGGATTAGCACACAAAGATATCACATGTATCAATTACTCAGATTTACTCATATGGGTTTTCTGTGGGAGGAATAGTTACTTATATGACTTACCTTCATTTCTTCTAAGATTTCTTATTGGGACCATGAAATCATACTCATAGGCAGCAGCAATATGACGCACAAATCAAATTCCAAATGAGCCTATAAGTATCTGAAATGTCAATCCAATCATTGCTTAATATGAAACTGAAATAAAAAATCATTGGTCACAAATTATTGAAGTTGCACACTGCATTCTTATTAAAGCCACCTAATAGCATAGAATAATCAGTGATGGTATTTACCTCTTACAAATTTTAAATTTTATTCAATATTCAGTGATGCTTTCTTACCTAAATACACATTTTGTATGACCTCCATTGCATAATTAGCTGAGATATATGCCATGGAGGTTCTGCAAGCTCCATCAAAGTGCTCAGATGGATACATTCCATCAATTTGACCATTCTGATTGGTAATTAGAATACTCAAAAATTACTATTTAAGCAGAAAAGCGTGGCAAAAGCCATTTGTGGTTGATGAGCTACTTCTAGGAGGAGCTTCGTTAGTTGCATATTTTTTTAGAGTAACTGATTTTATTTTTTTGAGGGACATTTCAAGGCCCAAAAGATGGAGACATTAGCTTCAATCAAGCAAGAAGAGTATTTGATAGCACGATTGGTCCAGGGGATAAGACTGAGGACCAGGACATCATGTACCATTTCTGGAGGGATATTCAAGAAAATAAGCATAAATAAGTCTTGTTTTTACAGGGTTAATTTTTATGAATTTTCTGTAATATGGTAAGATTTTATATATTTTTTTATTCTAACTTTATTGTCATAGGGGTAAGAGGTATTACAGGGAGGATCCATGGGATCCCCCAAGTTTGTGTGCGGTTTATTTCACTTTTCAACTCTTTAATTGTGTTGAATATAAATCTTTAACCCTTATTTGAGGGGTTATGGTGTTTTCATTGTCAGGTATGATACTTGATTCATTTTCAGAAGTATTGTTCTGCCTCTGCAAGTGGGTTTCAGTATGCGTAAGTTTATGTTGTGAAACATATATATTACTGACCTTCTGAAAAAATACATCTTAGATACAATGAAAGAATAACTCATATCATAGTCTTTGAAAAAAATGATATACAATGCCTTGCAAAAGTATTCACCTCCTTGGCATTTTTTTGTGTTTTGTTGCCTCACAACCTGGAATTAACATGGATTGTTTGAGGATTTGCATCATTTCATTTACAGAACATGCCCACAACTTTAAAGATGTTTTTTTTTTTTAAGAAAACAACAAATAGGACAAAATAACAGAAAAAGTCAATGTGCATAACTATTCACCCTCCTAAAGTCAATACTTTGTAGAGCCACCTTTTGCGGCAATCACAGCTCCAAGTTGCTTTGAATAAGTATCTATAAGCTTGCCACATCTTACCACTGGGATTTTTGCCCATTCCTCTTTGCAAACTGCTCCAGCTCCTTTAAGTTTGATGGTTTGTGCTTGTGGACACCAATCTTTAAGTCTGACCACAGGTTTTCTATTGGATTGAGGTCTGGGCTTTGACTAGGCCATTCCAACATTTACATGTTTCCACTAAAACCACTCAAGTGTTGCTTTAAAAGTGTGTTTGGGGTCATTGTCCTGCTGGAGGGTGAACCTCCGTCCTAGCCTCAAATCACGCACAGAGTGGTACAGGTTTTGCTCAAGAATATCCCTGCATTTAGCACCATCCATCTTCCCCTCAACTCTGACCAGTTTCCCAGTCCTGGCTGCTGAAAAACATCCCCACAGCATGATGCTGCCACCACCATGTTTCACTGGGATGGTGTTTTTTGGGTGATGTGTTGGGTTTGCGCCAGAGATAGCATGTTTTTTTGTTGGCTAAAAAGTTAAATTTTAGTCTCATCAGACCAGGGCACCTTCCTCCATACATTATGGGAGTCTCCCACATGCCTTTTTGCAAACTCAAAAAGTGCCATTTCATTTTTTGCTGAAAGTAATGGCTTTGTTCTGGCCACTCTGCCTTACAGCCCAACTCTATGGAGCGTACGGCTTATTGTTGTCCTATGTACAGATACTCCAGTCTCTGCTGTGGAACTCTGTAGCTACTCCATGGTTACCTTAGGTTTCTGTGCTGCCTCTCTGATTAATGACCTCTTTGCCCGGTCCGTGAGTTTTGGTGGGTGGCCGTCTCTTGGCAGGTTTGCTGTTGTGCCATGTTCTTTCCAATAAGTTATGATAGATGTGATGGTGCTCCTGGGGATCATCAAAGATTTGGATATTTTTTTATAACCTGACCCTGACTTGTACTTCTCAACAACATTGTCCCTTACTTGTTTGGAGAGTTCCTTCGTCTTCATGGCAGTGTATGCTTAGTGGTGCCTCTTTCTTAGGTGTTGCAGCCTCTGGGGCCTTTCAAAAAAGTTGTGTATATGTAATGACAGATCATGTGCCACTTAGATTGCACACAGATGGACATTATTTCACTAATTATGTGACTTCTGAAGGTAATTGGTTGCAACAGAGCTTTTTATGGGCTTCATAACAAAGGGGGTGAATACATACGCAGGTGCCAATTTTCTGTTTTCTTTTTCTAAAAATAGTTTTATATATATTTTTCTCATTTCACTTCCATCACATAAAATTCAGATTGACAAAACATTGAACTTAAGGCTGTAATGTAACAAAATAGGCAAAAAGTCAAGGGGGTGATTACTTTTGCAAAACACTGTAAGAGCAAGATTGTTGTTGTTGAAATGTTGATGGAAGCTAACTCAATATAAGAAACATATGATCTAAAAACAATACAATATATTTTTGTAATATTGTCAGCACTGAGTAAATTCATAAGGATATCTGATGTTAACATACATAATTATTAGCAGAATTTACACAATTGTGTAAATTGAAAACTAATTAAAATACACTGAATTGCAGATTTTCTGCGATATCCAAACCTTAATACAAGATTCCAGCCCAGTGTATAGGACAATTATCCAGTAACGCACATTAAACACAACCCATGTGCACTCACAGTCTCACACAAGAGTATAAATAATAAGTGAAAGTAGTAGAATATTGTGCTTATAAAAGCTAGCCTTGCACCTATCTGAAGATGAGAAGCACAGATATTAACCACTGATTTCTATTTTACTACATGAGATAAGAAACATGCTGTGGGTGATACATATAATATTGAAAAAGTAGAAACCAGCTGCTGATGGCATGGTAATATGCATCATTGTACTATAGCTTTGCTGCACATTAATAATTACTATTCAAAGCACATATGCAACTGCGGTCACTACAGCAGTGAATTAAGAACTTGTGGAGATTTGGCATGAGTACTGTGGACCTCAGTTGAATATAATAATGTTAGTGAATAGTGTGTAGTCTATCACAGCTCGTAATAGAACTTCTTAGTGAGTTTACCATATTGGCCGACTATACAATCAAAGTAGTATAGTCAGCTCTGGGTCATCACATTTAAATTCACTCTTTCTAGATGTAAAAATGAAGTAAATGCTTTGCATTTGCTATTAACCAAAGGTGGAGTAATTGTCTTGTTGTTCAGTGCTTCAGTTGTGTCCAACTCTCAGTGACCATATGGATCACAGCACGCCAGGCACATCTGTCTGTCTTTCTAGTTGTGCTTATCCATATGTTTTTTTGACAAAAATACTGGAGTGGTTGCCAATTACTCCTCCATAATTTGTCTGACCTCTCTGCTATGACCTGCACATCTTGTGTGATCCTACATGGTATAGATTATAGCTTCAATGAAATACACAAGCCCCTTCACCATGACAAGGTAGCAATCCAGAAGAGTATTTATTTAAAATCTATAAGCTGTTGTAAGACGCTTTCAAAGAGCTTGTCATAAGGCAGATATTCAATTATTTTTAAAGTAGATGAGAATTGATACTACCAGCCAAAACTCATCCTTGATATTCTGTCTAACTACATCATAGAAGCAAACAAGTATCCTCTGATGTGTTTAGTACAGTTTGATGCTCAGATTCAGCTGGTTATTTAGAGTGATATTAGCTTTATTCAGATAATAGCTGCGAGATGGATAGCAAGCAGCTGCAGCTATGGGCTCTGGCAGCAAAGTGATCCAGTCCCACAAGAGCCAAACACCAGATTGGACTCCATGGAAGACTTGCCAAGGAAATGTTACAGAAACACAATCCTTAGCTACTGTTTGATGTTATTTCAGTATTTTGTTTTACATTTCTGATTCTAAGTAAAGTAATAGTGTTCCTATTTACAAATGTGTAAATAACACAAATAATATGTGTCACCCACATGGAAAAGGACTCATCTGTAAAGTGTGTTCAATAAACATTAACATGAACAGTTTGTTCATTGAAGTTAAATATGTTGGGTTTTTCCTTCATCATACAATGGTACATGCAAATATTTTATTGTTGACTTAAAATCTATCTTGTATTCTGGCTCTGTTTTTTTTTAAATTACTTTACAGATTATAATTCTATTATTCTTCCAGTGAGTAATACTTTATGATGATTACATGGAATTAATGTGAACAGTGATTCTCAGACTCAGTGAGGAAATATACCATCAAGTTTGCAGTAGTTGGGAGGCAATAAGAGTCAAGAACCTTACAAAATTAACTAATACTTTTTATTTTATTGCATAACAAGAGTACAGTTACATTTTCACCTATAAAAAGAATATTATGTAACCAACAATGAATATATCAATAGTTTATATATGTCTGTTGACTTTATATGCAATCACACAAGAAATGTATTTCAAAATAGTGCATTATCTAAAAGACAAAACTAATAAGGAGAAATGTTCTTGATGGACTGCTGTTGTCCTATATTTTAAATATTCTCTATTGAACAACTGCATTTCATAATAGGCTACATTATTAAAAAAAAGCTAATAAAATAAATATAGTCTTTATTTAACAAACGGTTAACTGCAATTATTAGTTACTGTGGATAGACATTTTCAATTAACATCTTTTGTTGAGCTGCTTTCTCAATTCCATCTATTTTAATTCCATATAAAAATTGATTTCCATAATTTATACCAAAAGCACTGATAATAAACATTTCCAAATATCAATTATAGCCTCGAAAGATTCTAAATATTATAGCCACTATCTGCCGAGGAGATCAGCAAAAAGAAAAAAAATATGTATTTTCTGCCACTGGAGTATAAATGAAAACAATATTTATTAAATTAAATACTATATTTCTTAAAATTCTAAAAACATTGTCAAGTGTACTTTTGAAAAGGAGCAAATTATGAATATAGGCTTACAGTGGTCCTATAAGTGCACAACTTGAAGGAAAAATAATATAATGATAGTTTTTAATGTATCTATACAATTTCAGAGCATTCTTAGCAGGTGATTAACCATCCACCACAGCATATTGGAAAATAATCAAGTAGTTTTGATGTGTCTCTTCTCTTTTTGTGTGACACTTTAATAATTTGATATCAGCTAACCTACTTGTCAGAGACACTCACAAATGTTTTATAGAAACAATTTACACATCAATAATGATGTTATTACTCAATTATTATTGTGGCATATTTAATATAGTTTACAAAAATTAATAACAGGCATAGCCTTGTGAGGTTTAAACCAACTGGCAGACATTGTGAATATATTACAGACCAGATGATAAGAACTATGCTTGCCCAGAACTTGTCAGTTCAAATGTTTTCATCCTGGGTAAATATACATTTTTTTAGAGAGAATTGTGCACGCCTATGATTAATGTAAAAACAAATATACTACAGAATATTCTTATTCTTTTGATATAAGTTTATCTACAAATTGATTATATCAACTTACTGTGCAAAACATTTGTAAAGGACATGAAGTAAAGTTAAATGCTCCCATAATTTTGTTGTTGTTTAGTCGTTCAAACGTATCTGACTCTCTGTGACCCTATTGACCACAGCACACCAGGCACATCTGTCAGCCACTGCTCCTCTAAGCTCCATTAAGCTCATGTTCATAGTTTCAATTACCTCATCTATTCATCTCCACCTCTGCCACCCCCTTCTTTATGTGCCTTCAATCTTTCCCAGCATCAGAGTCTTTTCTAGGGTATCCTGTCTTCTCACAAACTGGCCAAAAATATGGTTTTCAGCCTCAGGATCATAAACTTCCAGTGAACAGTTTGGCTTGATTTCCTGTAATATGGATGTATTGGATCTTCTTGCAGTCCAATGGATTCTAAGGAATTTTCTCAAACTCTACAATTCAAAGGCATCAATACTGCGGTGCTCAGCCTTCTTTATGGTCCAGTTCTCACATCCATATGTTATTACTGGGAATACTATCATTTTAACTATGCAGACCTTTCTTGATATTATATTTTTACTTTTTAATAACTTTAACAGATTTGTTATAGCTGTCTTTCCCAGAAGCAAACATCTTTTAATTTCATGTTTGCAGACACCATCTGTAGAGTTCTTGGAGTCCATTAAAAATAAAATCTGTCTCTACCTTTACATTTTCTCCATCTATTTGCCAGGAACTGAGATTGCAGTTTGCCATGATCTTCATCTTTTTAACATTAAGCAGAAGGCCAGCTTGTGTACCCTCTTCCTTCATTCTGATTAATATACCCTTTAGTTCTACCTTGTTTTCAGCCATAAGAAGAGTAGTATCAGCTGCATATTTGAGGTTGTTGATATTTTCCCCAGTAATATTGATTCCTGCTTTGGATTCTTCTAGTCTGACCTCACAATTGAAATATCTTAGCCTGGACATTGGCTTGATTCTTGCAGAGAGCTACAGAGGGCCCTTAAATGTGGAGGGGTAGAGACGCTGCTTTGGAGAGATATGAGGACTGTTGTGCCTGTAACTCTCAAATAGAAGCTAACTGAAGTAGCCAGTACCTTTTCTTAGAAAAAACACAACTATCAGAGGAGGAACAACCAAAGTGCTTTAAAAGAAGAATTCAGACAGATTTTTAAAAGAAACCTAAGGACAAAATTATAACTAATAGCCAGTATAAGAAGTTTCTAATATGTGATGGCAAAAAATGTGGGCATACCAGCTGTTATAACTCTGTGTCGTAGATACTTGCTGAAGAATAATTTTAAGAGATTAGATCTTGTCATACAGAAAAACGGTGGTTTAAAGGTCATAAGAATTCTGTGCAATTAAATATACAACCAGATCCTGGATATTGACCCATATGATATCGTTATTGTAAGATTTCTGAGTTTGACGAATTATTAAATATTAGTAATCACATTGATTTAAAACACTAGAAAAATACTAGAATTAACAGAGGGTAAAGAACTGAGTACTGTAAAAGACATCTTTGAAAATAATGGCCACAAAACAAACGAGAGATAATCACACAGCAAAAAGTAAAAGTAGAGAGAAAAAACATGTTCCAAAATTTCAAGTTTTTTTTCCACATCAGAAAAAAGTAACAGTACAGAGAAGATGCAAAGCTCTCTATGGCTTCCCAATTAGACTCCACGGTGGAAAACCTGTAATTCAGTGAAAACCTACCTCAGAGGAAATTAGTGAGAGTAATTCCCCTGAAAATCAGAAATTAACAGTAGAAATTATGAGATCTGTACTCACTGAATTCCAGCTAGCAATCAAGGCAGAATAATCTCAGGAAATTAAAAAAAATACAAGTACTAGTACTTGTGCTCATACTATGACAATTGAGAATACCCAGGTTAATATAGTTAAAGAATAGTGATGTCGCAAACATAAAATTTTCGGTTCGTGAACCGCGAACGCGAGCCGCCGCAAATGTTCGCGAACGGGCAAACCCGGCGAACCGCCATAGACTTCAATGGGCAGGCGAATTTTAAAACCCACAGGGACTCTTTCTGGCCACAATAGTCATGGGAAAGTTGTTTCAACGGGACTAACACCTGGACTGTGGCATGCCGGAGGGGGATCCATGGCAAAACTCCCATGGAAAATTACATAGTTGATACAGAGTCTGGTTTTAAGCCATAAAGGGCATACATTACCTAACACTCCTAAATTGTTTGGAATAATGTGCTTTAAAACATCAGGTATGATGTTGTATCGATCAGGTAGTGTAAGGGTTAGGCCCGCTTCACAGTGACAGACCAAACTCCACGTTTAAAGCACCGCAAACAACCACAAACAGTCCATTTGCAAGACCGCAAACTCCCCATTTGCACAAGGTTGGATACCAAGCTAGCCATGTCCCGTTCCTTGTCCTCACTGATGTCATTAAAGGTCTCTTCCTCCACCCAGCCACCAAGGGTCCCCGAAAGGTGACAACAAGTCCCCTGGGACGCCTGCTGTGTTTGGTCTTCCACCTCCTCAAAGCCACCTTCCTCCTCAGACTCCTCTTCTTCCGACTCCTCTCACTGCGTTGCCTCTCTCTGCATTATTATAAGGTGTGTTATGTAGTACTACTCTTATCAGTTTAATACCTGTTACGTCACCTATCAGGGGGCGTGTATAAGGCCTGGATTTTTAGAACCAGGAGATGGAAAAAGATGCTTTGTTGGTCGTATCACTTCAATTTTGGGGCACGGCACGTGTAATCAAAGGTGCCACCAGATAGGAGTGGCGTGTTTGTAAGTACTACTCTTATCAGTTTAATACTTGTTACGTCACCTATCAGGGGGCGTGTATAAGGCCTGGATTTTTAGAACCAGGAGATGGAAAAAGATGCTTTGTTGGTCGTATCACTTCAATTTTGGGGCACGGCACGTGTAATCAAAGGTGCCACCAGATAGGAGTGACGTGTTTGTAAGTTATACTCTTATCAGTTTAATACTTGTTACGTCACCTATCATCGGGCGTGTATAAGGCCTGGATTTTTAGAACCAGGAGATGGAAAAAGATGCTTTGTTGGTCATATCACTTCAATTTTGGGGCACGGCACGTGCAGTCAAAGGTGCCAGCAGATAGGAGTGGCGTGTTTGTAAGTACTACTCTTATCAGTTTAATACTTGTTACGTCACCTATCAGGGGACGTGTATAAGGCCTGGATTTTTAGAACCAGGAGATGGAAAAAGATGCTTTGTTGGTCGTATCACTTCAATTTTGTGGCACGGCACGTGCAGTCAAAGGTGCCACCAGATAGGAGTGGCGTGTTTGTAAGTACTACTCTTATCAGTTTAATGCTTGTTACGTCACCTATCAGGGGGCGTGTATAAGGCCTGGATTTTTAGAACCAATAGATGGAAAAAGATGCTTTGTTGGTCGTATCACTTCAATTTTGGGGCACGGCACGTGCAGTCAAAGGTGCCACCAGATAGGAGTGGCGTGTTTGTAAGTACTACTCTTATCAGTTTAATACTTGTTACGTCACCTATCAGGGGGCGTGTATAAGGCCTGGATTTTTAGAACCAGGAGATGGAAAAAGATGCTTTTGTTTGTCGTATCACTTCAATTTTGGGGCACGGCACGTGCAGTCAAAGGTGCCACCAGATAGGAGTGGCGTGTTTGTAAGTACTACTCTTATCAGTTTAATACTTGTTACGTCACCTATCAGGGGGCGTGTATAAGGCCTGGATATTTAGAACCAGGAGATGGAAAAAGATGCTTTGTTGGTCGTATCACTTCAATTTTTGGGCACGGCACATGCAGTCAAAGGTGCCACCAGAAAGGAGTGGCGTTTTTGTAAGTACTACTCTTATCAGTTTAATACTTGTTACATCACCTATCAGGGGGCGTGTATAAGGCCTGGATTTTTAGAACCAGGAGATGGAAAAAGATGCTTTGTTGGTCGTATCACTTCAATTTTGGGGCACGGCACGTGCAGTCAAAGGTGCCACCAGATAGGAGTGTCGAGTTTGTAAGTACTACTCTTATCAGTTTAATACTTGTTACGTCACCTATCAGGGGGCGTGTATAAGGCCTGGATTTTTAGAACCAGGAGATGGAAAAAGATGCTTTGTTGGTCGTATCACTTCAATTTTGGGGCACTTTGTGACATTAGCTTCTTACGCTCAAACATTTCCTTTACAGGCACCTGACTATGGGCAGATGAGCAGGAACTGCTCAAGGCGAGAGACGGAGTGGCGGATGGTTGAGAGGGGGCAAGGAGGACAGCAGTGGTTGATGTGGCTTATGATGCTGCTCCAGGAGGAGGATGGCGGCTTTGAGTTTGTGTGCTGCTTGTACTCATGTGTTGGTCGGGAGTCATCCAAACATTAGGTCTGAATCTGTAGAGGATAAGGGAACCAGGCTACTCTAGACCTCATTCATCATTACAGGTTTTGACAGATCGGTACTATGCGTGCAAGCTACTGTTTCAACAGATATGAGTGGCACTGTGCACTTGCAGAAGTTGGTAGAGTAGACGCTGTAGGTCTGACACACACGCTTGCAGACAACTAACTGGTATTGCAGACAACTAAAATTTGGTATTGTTGATCTTGCAGCGAGCAGAGTAGAAGTTAGGCCTGATTCAACGCCCCATCCCTGCATATACACATTTAGAGATTGAGGGGGCGACCCTTACAAAGCCACGGGCCGGAGATATAAAGGGGGGCCATCCCAAATAAGCACACAAGCGGGGACAAAGGTCGTGAAGGGGACATAGAGGCCCATGGACTGACGGTCGTCATCTTGACAGGAAAAGGGCCCAGCAATTAAGCCAAACTGACCCAGCACAGGCAGCTACTTGAGTCAAACGCTGTACAATTACACCTTAATAAAGCTGAAACATGCAGCAGCAGGGATTCTAAATGGCCACACGGGGACAAGGAGGCTAACAGCCCCCACAGTAACTGCACCACTCTTTTTAACAGATAACCCAAGGGGCTAACCAGGGACCTTGCCCACAAAAAAAAAGCAGAATTTTATTGGAGGAATTATTAGTGTCTTTACCCCCCAAGAGAGGACATAATATACGGTATCTTTAGACTACCTGATGGCCAAACCTCCTTTAGCCCCAATGCTATCCAAAAAACATTTCAAAACTTCGATCAGACCATATATTCATCCCAATCCCGCTGCAGCGGATCTGACATAGAGTCCTTCCTACTACAGCAAGAAGTCCACAAAATACCTGTACCTCAATTGGACAGCTTGAACCTAGACATGTCCCAAGAGGAAGTTAAATCTACAATCCAAGATCTTAAATTTGGCAAGTCCCCAGGGCCAGATGGTTTTACTCATCTGTACTATAATAAATTTGATTCCTTGCTTACCCCCGCACCTAACATCTTTGTTTAACGCTATACTAAATGGAGAACCTATGCCCCCTTAATTGAATCAGGCTGACCTCATAGTCTTTCCAAAAGAGGGTCGGGACCCAAATCTCAAACTGTATTACAAGGCAGCGCAGCTGGCTTTCATTCCTCTGGGTATTTATGGAAAATGTAAGCATGTCGCCTTATACATGGGATACAGTAATATGGATTCCAGGCCTGTATATTTTTTGAGAAACTTGAAAAGCCCGTTGATTAAGCACTCATTAAAAATATGGACGGAGATGAACTGGACACAAAAACTGGACACTCGGGTATCAGATCTTACCCCTATCGTACCCAATCCCCACTTTAAGATACATCTTCTGGAAAGCTCTCTCAGTTTGTGGAAGTCTCAGAACCTACTAAGGGTTGGTCCATGGTGGCATGATGACAAAATAATGACCTTTGAGTGGGTGAGAGATAGATACAATTTACCCCTGGCTGAACACTATAATTTTTGCAGGATACATCATTTTATATATACGATAAGTGGTAGGGGAACCCCCCAAAGAAACACCTGGCTACTCAAAAAATGTAGGGATTCCCCCTTTCAGCCTGGTATTATAGCCTCATGTATGAAATATTTAATGAAAACTCATGGGCAAACAAACCAGACTATACCAAAGCCTGGGAGAGGGATTTGGGCACCGAGTTGGCAGAC